>JABAJS010000173.1:0-24779 GCA_018221635.1 Tephrocybe sp. 10521TJB
TATGATGTTATTTGAAAAGGAAATGAACTTCTGAAGCGGGTGTTTGCTCGTCAACAGTTCTTGTATTAGCATAAGAATCATTTTGAGAGAGGAGGTCCCGAGCTCCAATGATTTCTCCAAGACGCGCAATGGCCCGGAACGTTCGCAAGAAGTATAAATCAATTGGGGCCAGACTTTCTTTCAAGTTCCTGCACCCAAAATTGCGATTCTGAGTCCATGTATGAATTCCTACTCCTGAAATACGTCTAAAAGGGGGGTCATGTTCTAGCTATAATGAGTGACGCATGTGTGTATAAATAGCTATTTCAATGAGGGAGAAGCAACTTGACTACGCTCGCCTCAGCATGCGCTATCTCAGTCTCTTCGTGCATTCTAGCTTCATCGTCTCTGCGCTCGCGGCGAGCTTCGTCAATCAGATCAACGCCTTGTCACCAAAAGTGAACAATCTTACAGCCACTATCAATGCTTATGAGATACCGCCCTCTGGACCCGCTCCAAATATCAAAACCTGTGTGAACTAGGCTGGCGCGACATAGACCAACCACCTTTCCCACATCCATACTGCCAACATAAACATCGATTTACAGACTCAATTGAATATACAGTGGATGCAAGTGATCATTACTCCCACAAATAATGAAGCCGGAATTCGAGTACATCAAGGTAGTGCGTAATAGCAGGTATGACCAATGTACTGGTCGTCGTCTCCAGCAAAAATTCAGAAAGAATTGGGGGACTCGATTCTCCTTCTCCTTACTAATGGTAAGACCCAACGCCCGGGATGCTCTCAGTCATAGAACCCCACCCCAGTCGCACTCGCATCGAGAACTGAGTATCTCGCTCTCTACTACGTATGGACAAATTCCTGTTCTGGCCCTTCTCACTCTCACACGATCCTTACTAGATATCTAGCTCAAAGTACCTTTGCTATGCTTCAATTCGAAACCAAAGACCATCCGTCACGCTCCTAAGACAATTTCAGGGGGTTGAACGGTATGGGGGCCAGCGCAAAGAGCGGCAGTATGAATGATCTGGTGACAACGCGGTATGGGATAGACTGCGTGTATGAGTCGATCACGGGAGGCAAGCATATTGCTATTTTGTTATAGAGGATGTAGAATCGCAGTAGGTAGCAACGGGTAGGTAATGGTTGCAGATCAGCTTGAACAAACAAACGCGTGACTGAATTTGGAACGTGCTTCTTCTCTGCCCCCATTACATACGGCAAGTCAATACATATAGTAACATAACGCACTAACGCTAGCGTGGCCACCGTCAACCTTCCTCAGTAAGGTTATATGACTTACCCGCTAATTAAACGAAAAACTCTCTGCTAGTGAAGCTAGTTAGTCCCATTGCAATTCTCTTCCAATCTACCATCGGTGTACATAGATCATTCCTCGGGTTCAGGGTCTCTTCAACTGACAGACGCTCGGTGATCTTTGTTGTTCGTAGACTCCTATTGGACTACGTGGTCGGTGTTTAACAGGCTATATTGAGCATCGGCGATTACTGAACCTCGGTTTTTCTCCTTGATCAATGAACAGTGTCAAGAGATGCATCACCCACATTCCGAATAAGAGACTGTGCGGCCAGTGTTCCTCGCCTCAGTCCACAAAGAGTGCACATGGCCTCAGCCTGAGGCAGGTCCCAGGCAACTTGAAACTAACGGTTTTGAATCAGTTGACCCCACGTACGCGTAGGTATTATTATCATAATGCTCGCGCTCTTCGGACCTGCAGGTTCGAACCCTTTTCTGAGCTTTTAATAGATCGTCAAAGTGTCGGGCATTCTGAGCTTTTAATAGCCGCGTGATCCGAGCCGAGGAAACCATACTGCATTTCAAACTTAGGAAGAGGCTGGCCTTGAAAGCGAACGAAAAAGTTGAATGCAAGGTCATTAAGGTCTAAAGCCTACAGGTATGAACTTTTGGTATGGAGGCGTATGCGTAAGTAAATAGGTGTTCAAGAAAGAGTTCGAATGTAGGTATATGGACCATAGTACGATGCCTTTTCTCATAGAACAAGGCCCAAAAGACCAGCCAAGAAGACGCTGGCGAAACCAACCTCTCCCTTGAGGCCTTTCGCAGCACTCTTGCTGGTGGAAGCGGAAGCTGCACTGCCTGATGCCGAATGAGTAGCGCTGGATGGAAGTGTCGAAGTCGCCTTGGCGGAGCTGGCAGCCTTGGTGCCACTGCTGCTTCCCGAGTGAGTGGTCGAGACACTTGCGGCGGGAGTAGAGGAGGCGGCTTCTGTGGTAGCGGACCCTGTGGCAGAGCCCGATGCGGAAACAGCAGCTAAATGACAGGATCAATTGATAGGACAGGAACCTGGCTCCTGAAAACAACGTACCGCACTCCACCTGCTGCAGAGAAAGAGCGGCCTGCTGGTCGGCGGCAGTGCAGTTCGCCTGGAGGCAAGCAGCAGCCTGCGTTTGGAACGTAGTGGAAGAACACACGCAGGAGACGTCGGTGCTATGCATGATTGTCAACGCCCTACCATCCTCCGTTGAAATAAAGGGAACGTACTAGGAGGAGCAGCCGGCAGCTGTTGCAGCGGGCGTGACACAGCTGATGATGCAGGCGTCAAGACCAGCAGCGGAAGCAGAGGGAGCAGCGGCGGAGGCTGTATCGCTGGAAGACTGAGCAAGGGCACCAGCAGCAAAGAGGGCAAGAGTGAAGAAAGTTTTCGACAACATCGTGAATTTGTTCTGAGTCGTGGACGTGACTGAGTGAGAAGAGAAAACTTATTTGAAAGCGAGAAAGTGGTACCAGACTTTATAGATTCCCACCTTAGGTGCGACATCTGAATGATGGGCGCGCGAACACGCCCGCCATGTGACCCTGAATTCTCTCCCTGATCTTGAATTCGATTGCCAGATTTGCTTTAACCCATTCTGGGGCCATGCGGTTGCCTGATCAATGTCCGAAACGAACCTCAAAAGCCCGTTGTCGCCTCCTGTCCGTCTTTTTAGCTTGTGTTTCTGCGTTCATGTGTCACCGAGACCGTTCACCAAATTGAATCACGTCAAAGAAGAATCAAAGGTCTCTTCCCTTGCTGCGCAGCGTCAGCTTAATGAATTGACGCGTTGACGATCCACTAGCTTCGGACTAGATGATCTTGCTTCTTTTCTTCTATTCGCCCTTTCATCACCGATGGAGTCTATACGGTGGAGTTTCAACGCCCCACCATGAAATGCACCTACCAAATTCAATTCTGCGTGCCCAGATTTTCACGGATGACGTTTGCTCTTCTCCCTTCGCTTCCGCTGACCCCAGTGAAAGTCTAGGCAGAGGCATCCCGAAATTCCTGTGAAAATATTAACGTTGCATGCCGGTTGCATCTCCTCGCGGAGATCATTTATACTGACTTTAAGCTTCAATATGTATTAACCTAGGTATTACCGCAGGGTAGATGAGAGCATTATGTCACACATGGGCACTCCAGCGGCGCTCTCCAAAGCCCGAATCAATGACCGTAACGTGCGTCAGGCCTTGGGGCTGGCCCATCAGTACATGAGAACGATGACACCCGCCACAATTACACCAACTACGTGAATGCGATCCATGTTTGCAATCTCGGCATTCGCGGTGGTATTCTCTGCGGCGCTGCTAGATGTGGAAATGCCACCCGATAACGGCATGGTTGACGTCAATTGGGTGGGTAGTGTGTAGGTAACGCTTCTGCAGGTGTTCCCGACGGTGCTCGTCGACGAACCGCTGCTTAGTGCAGAGACAGACGTCTCGGTTGCAGATGAACTTGGCAGGCCGACTGGTGGAATGTCAATGTCGATCGAAAGAAGAATGGGGATACAGGCGTACTAGCTCCGCATTGCTCACGCTCAAGGGAAACGAAGGATGCCAGGTCATCTTGCGTACAGGTCGAGTTAATACAGCATATAGCATCAGTTACAAAATCTGCCGAGGCGCATAAGCAGGTGGGATCTGTACTAATAGAGCGTGAGCCGCGTGTCAACGACGTCTTGATATAAATGGCGACGAACGAACTACATCCAAGAGCATCGGAAATGGCCCTGGCACAGTTTGAAATGCAGGGGTTGATGATGGGAACGGAGGCAGAGACGGAGGGCGCAGTGGATGTAGTCGTTACACCGGACACCTGGACTACGGCGCTAGGAGCTAGGAAGACGAAGGCGAAGAGAAACAAAATGACCACAGACATTGTCGTCTAAAGGCTCTCCTTTGGCTCTGTGATATTCTGTGGGACTGTTCTTATATTCTCTTTTCTTCGAATGCAGAGATCGCCTTGACGTGGGATACAACGATGGATAGATGGACCACCTGCATCATCCATCGCCTTCTCCAGTCCTGGAAGTGGTCATCAGTGATATGATGTACGACACAGAGACATTGGTTCTCACCTAAACGTGCGTGAGTAGATTGTGATATTTCAACCCACGATGAACGACAGATATCTATGAACATCAGAACATCAAAGTTTAGACTTCCAACAGCGGCGGTAGAAAAAGTACTGGTGTCGCACAATTAAATGGCGTGACATGCGATTACAGGTCTCTCAGTCAAACCATCAAGGTATGATGTACCAGGTAAAGTGAGGATATTTCGGCCATACTTTTCGCCAGCTAAACAATCCTGATCGGGACAGTCTGAAAAGAGCCTAGTCGACTGGCGATGCAGTTACAAGCAGTGGTGATAGTGGAGAAAACTAGAGCTTACCGAACATGAAAACTGCGCAGGTGAATGTCTCCAACGTGGATGGAAGAGACCTTCAATCACGGTCTTAACATAACAAAAGGACGCGTACGTAGGCGTTTGGGTAACCTGATAAGATAAATCCTTGATAAGATCTGTGATTGTGATGAGATTTCTGGGAAATACCAGCGCGGTCCGCGAACGAACAGCCGTTTCTAAAAGAAAATTTTCAAACCTTCGATTAGGACAATGAAATTATGTCTTCTTTGCTTCGCTTCATCCGTCCGTCAAACTTAAAAGTACAGAACCCTAGCCGCCGTATCTTCACGATTCACTGTAAGCCGTACGTCTTCCTTCTCAGCCAATCAATGAGCTTATGTGATTCTGATAGAAACGAAGTTCTAGGCCATGGTTCGTGCACCAACTACACGAGGCTGGTTTGTATAATATGCTCAGCAATGTCTCGATCGCTGGAGTTAGCTCTTGTTCATGGCCAGCCACGAGGAAACAGCCGGAGATGCGTCCCTAGTCTCAGTAGTCCGCGGTGAGTTATTTTGCACACTAGATACAATATAGCTCATTCAAGTACGTTCCAGACTGTCCCGACTGCGTTCTTCCGGTAGATCTCGTTGTCGAATCATCAGACGGCATCCGCTTTGCTACTCACGGGCAAAACGTATATACCTATAGTGCACGCTTCCCGCCTGCTGTACCTACAGTAAGAGAAGTGTCGACGATCAGTCTATCGGAACATGAAGAAGTCGTCGCTCTTCTTCTCCAGTGTATGCATCTCAGGCCACAGCCCGCCCTTGCGAAACTTCCTTTCGAAGTCCTCAGCGAGCTTGCGGAAGCGGCAGAAAAATATCTCATCTACAGCATCATGCCCGTGTGCATGATGTCTATGGCGTATGTGATCCTTCTTGATTAAGCTTCGTTCAAGTGTGCTAACGTACCTTGTCTTCGAAGATCGCACATTCAACACCATCCCATAGACGTCCTCAAGTATGCCTCTAAGTATGGATACAACGACCTGGCGAACGAAGCGGCGCCGTATACCGTCGACCTCGAACTGAGCGATGTTAAATCCGGTTTCGAAAAGAATTCCATCATTCCATATCGTTGGGTAAGTTCTCTTCACGCCTCGGCCACTCGGGGATACTGTTACTTATACTTCTTAAAGCTCGAATATAGAGAACAATGGGTTACTCTCTTGCGTTCGGTACACTCGGAAGAGCCCCAGGCTGTCCTTCTACATAAGGGTGGAGTGATGGAGTGCGAGCTATGGCGCCCTTTTTACAAGGACGTCCTAGCCAGCGTGGGGATGTCTTCTCTGTCGTTAAAGGGTTTCAATGACACGATAATGGAGAAGATGCAGACCAAACTTCATGGATGCGTTCAGTGCTGCAACAGGGCGCGTAGGTGGGGAACTAGTACGATGGGAAAGGTGAAAAGTTTTCAGCTTTTCGAGGACTTCCTTTGAATTAGCCAGCTTGAGTTGACTGATCTATCGTGTGCATGTCGTTTATGACAGAATGAAATTTGTCAATATTCGGACGGGAACATAAGCGACAAAGTTTATACGGAGGTACATCATATCAGAGTCAGTCAGAGGAGGGGGCGGTTTCATACGTAACATTGAATCATATGTTTGTTCAGTCTAGCGTCGAGGGCCTAAGAGCGCCTTCCTTCTTCGCCACAAACATATCCCAACTTGCATGGACAGTCAGCTCCGGTATTTTGTCCCAAACCTGACTCCTTGTATATCGTACAGACGTCCGTGTGCGGCAGTTACGACAGATCCCGCTCATGTAGGAATCCTTTATCCCTAGAGGATCGGCACCCTCTCTGGAACTGATCACATCCCAATTTTCTGCAACCGCATTTGAACAAGCAGAGCAATTTACAATGGGTGTAGGGATGCCGCATAAGAACTCCAGGTTCTTCAACCCTCGAATGGAGCGAACGCATCGATCAATATCTTCTTTGTGAAGTTCTGAACCGTGGATGACAGGTAAAACTGTTTCAATCGACTGGGAGGTGAAATGGTAGATTACCATAGGGACAATCCATGGTATGCGAAGCTTCTGGCAAGCCAGATTGCGCCAAGATGATCAGAGATTTGGGGTGAACGGAATCGAGCGGATGAATCCCAGGCAACAAGGGAAGTGGGATACACGACGGAAAGATGCTGTACGGCACGTTTTCTAAGTGTAGGGACGTCATATTTATCGCTCAGCCGTAGTATTCCAGCAACGACGGCAAATGGCGCTGCCAGAGTCGGCTCCGGTGCTAGAAAGAAGCTGTTGACAGCTATGATTAAGTTATGTATATATCAATAAAGACTATAGAGGCCTCACTCAACATCGTGAAGGGCTTTCAGGAAGTACGGTAAGTCGATCGCAGAATCCGGAAGATCGAGATCATCTTTTGCGACAGGATTGAGTTCAAACATATCTCGAAAGACGGAAGACTTGACACGAAGATGTCCTCTGTAAACCTTGAACTCCGTTCCACCTGCTCTGATCACCAAAGTTCCATCGTCGTACCAGACCGGCATTGGAATTGATTGAATCATCATTGACTCATCAACGACGGGCGAAGCGATATCGGCGACATCACTGGTGTTCAAATGAGATTAGTTTGGAAATGGCAAGAAAGTATGGCGAAGGACAGACGTCATTTTGAAAGGGAGATTACTGAGAACTTGGGTCTGGTCAGAGATCAAGCTGGGCTAAGTCACACACAAGCGCTTATCCTAAGTGCTTCTCACTTATGTAACGAGTATCTGGCGCTCAGCATCCGCACGTAGTGTCAAGCCCGGTGTTTAAAGGCCATTTGTGTTACATAATAATGTACAGAGTAATATTACAGTAGCAATCCTGACAAAGTATCATTTGACAAAGCGGGAGAATGCTTCTGGACATACACCAGCGCAGTAGAGGCCATAAAACTCGACTACATTGAAAACCGGATATTAATGATGAGAATAATTCCTGAACAAAAAGGACTTGAAAGGAAACTTACCAGGCCAAGATCGTTGGTCAACTACACCCATCGGCTCCTTTAACCACCAACCAGTCTCTGGCAAACCTGCGTGCACCATGGCACTCTTTAGCCCTGGTCTATCTGATAATAGATCACTTTTGAAATCCTGTGCCGCAGGTAGAGCCTCAGGAGACACTAATGAATGCTTTACCACATTACATCCCGGAGGCACCCATTCCATTATAAGGTGCTCTAGGCCTTGGGGTAAGAGTTTGAGTGCGCCAGGTACGTCTGACTCTGTTGACTTCTGCTGATTGCGTTAGCGCCACTGCTGTGTTAGGATGTGGTGGCATAGAAGTACTTGCCAGCGTCATTGTACTGATGCGGCCTAAGCGCTTGTGAAATTCCGAGGCGGTGATCTCAAGGGCATTGAGATTCTTGAAGGTCGATCCAATGGCATTAAATAGGTCCTTATTGATCAATACCGATATCACTCTCAAACAAGTTTATGTGACTGGATGAATGGAAATAGCTTGGCCGGGCCGTCGTAAACCTTCAAAGTTGCTGTCGTAACAAGTTCAGTAGGGAGAGGCAGATGTGGTGGGATGGCTAAGCCTCTCAAGCTGAGACGCAGGAGATTTGGGAATTGACGAAGAATGTGAAGATGCTCCAGGATGTGGAAGTCGACGATGATGTCCAAATATTGAACATTTCGGAAGGTGGGAACTGTGAGCGATGTGAGTATCCCTGTTTGTAGTAGCGGAAAATAGAGTGCATGCAGGGGTTCGACGAAAAGGGAGTCAAGCCAATTTAGAGTGTCAACACTGTATACCAAACACTCTCGGACGTTGTGTTTGATGTCCAGTGGTCGAGCGAGAGTTCGAGTGTATGCGCTACTCACAGAGACCTCGGCATCATTCTTCAGGGGGAAATTGAAGATTTCAAGTCGAACAAGATTAGACAGTCGAGCGATTTCGAAATAGACGTCCCAGGTCACCGTGATGTGTGAGATTATGAGGTGTGTAAGATTCCTGAACGTGATCGGAATGTCAAGATCAATGAACATTTTTCGTACCTTGTCCTCTAGAGGACCAGGAGGGCCATGATACCATTTTGAGCGAGACATGACTTCGCAAAATGGCGTTAAACAGCAGCGGCGTACAAAAGGGGTAATATGAGGAGAGCTGTACAGATCAAGCATCGTGCGCTGGATGAACGGTCCAACCTGAGGTTCCGCGTCTGGGGGACCAGTGGGATTTAGCGGCATGCCGTCTGGTAAGTCGTCGTTACTCCAGTGGGGGTGGATTTTCAATTCCTTGTACAACCGGCTTTTCGAGACGTCTCGAAAGACCCGGGATGTAGAGCAGATTTCCCGGAATTCGTTGACATCAGAGATATAGCCCAGTATCTGTGCCAAGACGTTCGCTGGGAGTTCGACAAGCATGGGGCGTGAGTAATAGTGTGGCTGATCACTCATAAAACTGTCAGTAGAATCTAAAGAAAGTATCAAGAGGCACGCTAACCTGCGACTTGGTATGAAAAGGATTATCGGGGGAAAAAAGAACAAAAATAGGTGACCTTTTATAATACCCAATTACAAGGCGCCGTAGGCGCCGTGGCCACGACTGACGAGCGCTTCAATGAATTATACGACAATAGAGCCTCGTTTTCGGTGTTTCATATGTCGTTGTTATCTAATTTAAGTTAGAAAGACCTGGTGCATGTGGCACCGCCACTCCAATCTGAAAATTCTGCCCTTAGCCATCCGACACAAGCAACTATACTATACGGTGATTGTGATTATCATTGTTGTCTCAAATCGTTAATGGCCACAGATAAAATTCTTCCTTAAAGCAGCCATACAGTTATTGTGAGAGAATCCAATTCCAGGGTCATTGAGCCACGCGCCACCGCCCGATCAAATGGATTACGAGATCGTGGCACTTGCGAACGGTTGTACTGAAAATAGCGAATACCTGAAGACAATAGGATTTTTATGTTAATATCTCAAAGAAACTGGGAATGTGGCCTAGCTTCTCGACGCGTGCGCTGGAGGCTCCACGGTTCAGGTGTCAGTGTGTCCTACGGAGAGGTATTCGGAGGAGTAAGTGAAAGGCTGCGAGTAAGTCCATCGACGAGATTCACTTTTTTGGTATGTCACTTGACGGAGATTGATTGACTCAACGTGGTCCAGGAAAAAGACTCAAGGTAGTAACAGAATTAACATGCATTGCATACATAATACCTACCATCTATGAATCAGTTGACTGTTAAGCAATAGGTCTGTTCAAGTGATTGAGGGAAAGGATAATATAAGTTATACCGGATAACCTCAAAAGGTGACATGCGTACGCCAACTCTAGCACCGCCAAAATAATCGAAGCCTCTGAAGCCAACGGGCATGAGGCGATTGCAGCAGGAATGGAGGAGATATATAGGACGACATCCCAGCACGTCCTGGAATCTGGCCCCGGGTTGAAAGGATAAGACGTTTACCAACGGGCGGGCATATGGAGAATTCGGGCTTTGGTGCGTGAAGTCCCTCTGCTACTGCCGCAGCTTGAGAATGGAAGGATCGGGTCGGATTTGCGGAACGGGAACGTTCCATTAACAAGGTCGGAAGTTGTCGTGAAAAAACGGGAGGTGTAGGAGGCAAGATTGACCGAGCTTTGTGGATCTTTCCCAGCTCATCAGCAACAGCATCCCATCTTTCCCGCCGCAGATACGCTTGAATGAGATACCCGCCCTTGAATTTATTGAGAGAGATAACGTGATCAAGCCTCAAGGGCTTAGTCCACACCCAGAACCAAACAATCTTCCGAGGTTCACCTCCAAAATCAATCTCGTCGAGATGCCCCAATATCTGATTGGTAACAAAACATGAATCAAACCCCTTTCTTCGCCAGGGTATACACGTCATTCCATTCTCCAGCGCCCAGTTGTAGTACGCCTGGATATAAGGCAAAGTCCTCCCGGCGTTGATAGTCTCCCGATGGAGAGCTGCAAGATCTGCGACAGACTTTGTCACTAGTTCTTGCTTTGGCAGAGGAAACATCGAACAGACCACAAGGCCTTTATTTGTCGATAAAAGGGGTTGGAAGCCATTCCTACGACAAATTAAGTCTGCGAACGCACGCATATAATGCTCCAAACTTGAATGTTTTTCCATCAATACAGGCCTTGCAGAAGTACAGATCGAGACTGGAACTTGGTTGGAATCACGTTCTCTGGAAAATGCGCTCTAGAAATGCATACAC
Organism: Tephrocybe sp. 10521TJB; assembly: GCA_018221635.1. NCBI lineage: Eukaryota > Fungi > Basidiomycota > Agaricomycetes > Agaricales > Lyophyllaceae > Tephrocybe > Tephrocybe sp. 10521TJB. Next base: position 10,915 of record JABAJS010000173.1, read on the forward strand.
GTCAGGAAGCTGCCAGTATTATGGAATGCTAATAAAACATACCTTCAGGAACCAAGCAACAAGAATATCACCTGTCGATACCCATCCCTGCCCTGACTGCTGAACCTCACCCTTAACCTTCCTGACCAACTCATTTACCAACTTCTCACCAAGATACATTGCCTTCAGCTCTACCCTCTTCCAGTAAATCTCATATACACCGGTGGCCAGTAAAGTCCAAAATATTCTATAGTTAAAGCCCCAAGATTCACGCCGGACGTTGAGGATCGATGGAGGTTCCGCAGTATACATTAACGGAGAATCGGCCAGCTCCTTCAGCGCCTCTCGCATGACGTTTGTCTCGGAGGACACGGGCGGCTCCCATGACTTCCCATGTAGTTCGGCGTCAATTATCTGAATGACCTTCCCTGCTCCAGATGCATCAAAAATTCCGTGGGGGATCGAAACACCGACAGCTGCACAGTTTGGGAACTCGGTGACATGGATGGAGACAATCGGTGCATTAGATTTGGAGTAATCACATATGCTGTTCGGAGTCGAAGAGTGTTTGGAAGGTGGTGCCTCAAGGATCTCCACAGAATCCTCCCTGACGCTAGTTAAATGCGTGTTCAAGGGAATCCATATCTTATTCGTAGTAAAGCTGAGACGATGTGATACATCGCCTTCAACGGGAAAGCGGATGGCCCACGTATTGAGCTCCTTGGACCATTCGACGAACCCAGCAAGAAGCCGCCACTTGTTGATCATTCGTTTTGCAGCGGCTTCCAGCTCAACGGCGTCCACACTCTTTACAACATATCCAATTGTAATCCCAGTGTCTTTGATCCAAAGCTCGTCGAGGGGACTAAGAGGTATAAGCCGCGTCTGAAGCGAGTCCATTGGAATCATGCCACACTCGACTAGACTGAACCATGTATATATATGTCCCTCGGCTGCAGTAATAAACGACCCTAACCAGTTGAGGGCAACGTTTGACATCAAATTGGGACCCAAGTTGGAACGCTACCCAAGACCCAAATGGACTAGGCCAGAATTGAACCGCGCTCCAAGACACAGGAGAAAACGTGTTGACTCCCTGCGTCGATTGAGGTAAAAAAAAACGACTGAACATTCAAATATCCAAACCTTGCTTAATCCGAGTAGAGAGCCAGTGAACGCTGGTTGAACACTTCAGAATGATGCGTTTCGGAGTTTCACGGCATCCTCGCACGCGGACCGGTAAACAACTTCCTTCGTTCCTTCCATAACCCAACCCAGAATTGGCGAGAGGTGTATCTGAAGAGGAGGACTGTCTACCGGGCGCAAGTCTCTTTTTTTTTAGTATATTGTAGCTCTATTTCTGCTAGCTTGCAACCAGAATGACAATTACAGCATGTCCTACCGATGCTTAGTTGCATACCTCGGTCCATCAGACTGTCCAGAGAGCATGTATATGGTGTTCGCCGTAGCAAGATAGGCACTACGTTCCGCTGCCAAATATAATACATCTGGTTAGACAAGCTAGACGGTTCCGGCGTCATCTAATTCGATAGGTCTCTTGATATGGTCTGATTGGTGCAGTGGTGCAGGGTTGTTAGATCATGATATCCACTCATATAGACCAATTCAAGCGGTCTGTCTAGTTCATATAAAGATGTCTCTGATCATCTAGCCCTCTAAACGTAGCAATTTATATCACTCCTTACACGATCAACCAAAACCTGTAGGTAGATGACCAGTTATAAAATCCCTATTTCATCACCTATTCGAATTTCGGATCCCTTCACATATCAGCAACCTCTTAACATTTGACCGCTGATCGTAGTGAGAGTTTCGCATCGTCTGAATCGGGCTATATCATACTTTTATACTTCAGTAGAACAACGCGAAATATGGAGCATTGCTATTGCTATGGAATGCGACAATATGTCAGGAAATGGCGGCATTGTTTTCAGCTACCATCGAGGACACAGTGGCACACTTCTCAGCCACCAACACATCTCAGCTTTTATCAACGATATCCTCTGGAATTCTGTCCCAGATCTCGCTCCTCGTACACTGCACTGAGACTCCCTCACTACATTCAAAACAATAGGCGTCCTTGTAGGACTCGCGAATCTTTAGCGGATCGACACCTTCATCCCGACTCACTTGTTTCCAAAGGTCTGTCTCTAGATATGGACAGACCGTGCGATTGGTGCACACAGTTGGATCCCATAATTCGAATGTAGGTGCACCACAGAGGAACTCGAGATTCTTGAGGGCTCGGATGGCGCGAATGCAGTCATTCATATCTTGTTTATGGAATTTCGCGTGATCCATCGCCTCCAGTACTTCTTCCAACGGGGGGGAGACAAAGCGATAGATTGCCATAGGGCGGATCCAGGGGATATCGAATTGTCTAGCCAACTTGATTGCGCCAAGATGATCGAACGCGTTGGATGATTCGAAGTGAGGGGAGCAGTCCCAGGAATCAAGGAAAGTCGGATATACCACTGAAAGATGCTCTATGGCACGCTTTTTAAGGCTGGGGACGTCGTATTTGTCGCTGAGGCGAAGTATAGCCGAGACAACCTGGAATGGTGCTGCCAGCTATGGCGTAGGCGGAAGAAAGAAGCTGTTTTTCCTTCGTTGAATAATGGGTGACGGAAAAGGAATACACGGACTCACTCTACATCGTGGATGGCCTTTAGAAAATACGACAGGTCAATTGCAGAGTCTGGGAGATCGACCACCCTAATATCGAGGTCAAACATGGCGCGAAGGATCGAGGATTTGGCGTGGAGAAGTCCTGAATAGACCTTGAATTCGGTTCGCCCATCATTCGCTCGTATTATCACCGTCCCATCTTTGTACCATATTGGTACCAGGGCTACGACTGATGTAGTCGCTGGCAGCTTGGAGACAGGCCCAAGGGCGGTGTGAGCGTTGATATTGGTGGTCGCACTGCCATACGTATAAATATCAGTTGGGGCCCAAATATGTAACAAAGCAAATGAACAGACCTCATATGGTAGGAGTTCCTATTGTAGTGGTAATGGGGCTCGAGAGTGTCACTGTAAAGGAGAACCTGAGCAATTGAAACCTTATCTCAACTTACGTCATAACAAAGTCAGACTCTTTCGAAACATATTGCCCCTCTGTATCATATGCAAGTACATGTCCCCATGGCTATGAATCGCTCTACTCCTCCGGAATTTTGACTTCATGACCTTGAGAAACCCACTCCGCCTCGACAGCGAGGAGGTTGTCAACAGTACCCAGAATTGTGTCCTCAACGCCATGGAAGTCATCCTTCTTCAGCCCAAGAACCTTCTCGATGCGCTCAAAATCGGAAGGAATGCAATCGTAAGTGAATTCTGGCGATGTGGCCTTAATCAGATGGTCCTTTAACTACGGGCGCTTGTCCAGGAGTTTCACGGTGTCTTTGAAGACGACTCCGTGAGGAGAGCTGAAGATCATTCGCTTGCGCCCGACTGAGGACTATTCAAAGCAAGGACGTGTGCGCGAGCTACATCGCGAATATCAGCGTAGGTTGGGGTGTTTGAGAACTTTCCAGAGGGGTCGAGGAGACGATAGACGGAGAGGTCAGTCGACAACGCGTGGCAGTTCGGAGTCGGCTGCGAGAAGCCTTCCGCGAAAGGATCGTATAAGTAAGGTGAGTTAACTGTAAATGCCGAGGCTTAGTTACCATCTGCAATTGCAGAGTACATAGACCTGCTCGTAGTAATGTTGATGTCCGGATGAGCGGCACCGAACACCTAGAGAGCCTGTTCAGCCAACGTTTTGGCACCGCAGTAGACTTCCCTACTTGAATCCTTCGAGAACCTTCTCTTTGTCGAAAGGATGCTGATCTGGAATAGTTGAGTGTCATGGAGTTATGACACGATCGATGGAAGGTTGGTGACTTACCCTTGTCCGTGAAAGAGTTCCTGGGGTTGAGAACAGTTACAATGAAGCTAGTGACCACAACGTGCCTGATTCCCGCGGCTTGGGCTTGACGAACGACATTGAGCGTCCCTTCCCAAGCTCCCTGTAATACACGCGTTGATGAAAGGCGAACACGTACCTCATGGACGCCTCACATGAGGAATATCTTGAGCTTCTGCATGCTCAGGAATAGGAGCAGCAGAGTGAATGACAGCGTGAACACCGCTAAGCGCCTCGGGGAACTGATCGGTGGCGATGTCGGTGACAGAGATCGCTTGGAACCTGTCGCCAAACGTAGCATATGTTGCGTTTAAGGATTCCATTCGAGCTCCACGAGCAGCACTTTCTAAAATGTAAGAATCGGTGTATAGATGATGAAAATGAAAAACATACGCGCGGACGCGATATCCTTTGCCGAACAGCTGAGACACGATGTGTGACCCTAAAAATCCTGAGGCACCTGTTACCTATGAAAGACGTGAGGACAGCGAACTCTGATCGTAGAATAAAGACATACGAATATGAGTTGGGACTCTTGAAGTTGTGGTAGAAGAGTGTTTAAGCACCCCGTATTTGTATAAGCCCTTCGCTATCTTTGTCACCCGTCTTCCGAAGGCCGAGGGTACTTTGCCAATTAGTTTAGAAATGTCGATAAGAAGCGTGGAATATTAAAAATCCATTCTTTTATGGGCCTCGCGGCTATCATCTACGCGATAATTGCGCGAGGATACCTCAGAATAAGACGGAGGAAAACATCAAAATAATTCCGAGTTCTGATGGCCAACGGTTCATGTGACCGAATTTATAGATCATGAGATTGATCAAGACGCGTCGCGCATCACTGTAAGAGACGCATCACTGTAAGAGACCAGACTAGGGTCAGTAAGCACGCGACAAAACGACTGGATTTATATGAGTACATGATATACAAGTTATAACGATAACCAACTTAAATTTACAAGCGTCCTTGAGCGTAAAATTCATCCTGTCACTCAACGTCTCGTAATGATATCATCGTCGGGGCGGGACCTCGGCCGCCAGATGTCCGGCAGCAACACCTACAACAGCCTTCCCCTATACACGTCGATACCGATCATCAGTAAGACAACTGAACAAAATTTGGGTTTACAAATTAAAGATCTCTCCTCACCTTTCGTTCCTGGCGCTTAGTTTCGCATAAAACAAATACCATGATCAAGAACAAACGATCCCTGGACGGTATGTCTTGTTCGAACTGAACGACGGCCGGAGTGGAGTACTGCAGCACGCGAGTCTTTCGAAGAGTGAATATAGCCGCTTCATAGTGCGTGGCAGCAATCTTTGCCTGACACACAGTCTTTCATATCAGAAGGAAGCAGTTGGACGAGGTAATCTTCTCACCACCCAAACATTATCGTGGTATTTGACCCAATATTTTGTACCGGTCCAGTGCCATTCACGAGTGCTTAAAGATAACAAAGTCAATAGCTAACTAGAGGCCTCAGTGAGAGAAAGGGCGCCATACCTATCCCTTACACCCTCCGGTTTAGTCTTCACCTCTTCCAAAGGTGTAACGACTCCCGCGATTGAGAACGTCTTCTCGCTCCAGTCAATCTTCCCTTCAAGCGATCCCCTTAAGTCATTCACCGATGGCAAAAATACCATGGTCTTCGGACCCAGCACCGAAGACGTTGTCCTGGTCCTGTACGCGATGAACTTGTCCGGCTCGTCCGGGAGAACAGCGGTATTGAGGAGATCGCTGTCAATGAAGGTGTACGCAGGCATGGGTGGGGTGAGAACTTTGCTTGGACTTGACTAGATAAGACCTGAAGCTGGCCTTAATAAAGAATATGCGTAAGAACCTGAGCCTGAGGGAGACGAGGACATTTACCCATAATTAGCCTATTGAAATGATTCAGTCACCATCATTCAACCTTGGTCGGGTTGTTAGGTTGTTATGAAGTCGCTAGAGGCAAGTACCACGACCGCAGTTCTTGGCAAGGTTGCTACAAATAATAGTAGATAATCTATAAAGGTCTGATAAAAGGAGACATACAGGCGCATCGACTAGCAGTGGCTCATGGAATTGTAATATTTCTTCTAAAGTTGGACTGCGGTGGAGGCTTTATGTCGCGCGTGGCGTTCTCTCAGAGAAAGTCTGCATGAAACATGTAAGAAATCGACATATCCACAAATGCATCAAGTTGTCAAAAACGTCACCTCTGATTGTGACGTGTCCACTGTCCTGAGGGCCATCAATCGATCAATCGACGACGCGTCTCAAATCTAGTCGCGTGCACAGATTGATCAGATAACGACAACCATAAATGACGCATATTCTTGTGGATCATTCACCCCTACCCCCTGAAGCCAATCCGTTGTGCCTACGCGGGCAAAATCAAGGAAATGACCGTCATGTTTCATCGCCAAGAACGAAACAAGTAGCCCCAGAAAATACACATATTATACAAGAAAAATCACCAAGAGATATCAATGAGACGACTATATATGGGTACATAAGAACGAACGACTCAATAAACATAAACTCCCTAATGTTTCTTTTTATTTTTCTTCCGTCCCGTGCGCGCACGTTGAGATCGAGGACCTGAGGGGGCCGCTGGCGCAGGAGCAGGCATGCTATCATCCTGTTTGTATCTCTGCGCCTTCGCAGCAACACGTGCTAAATGGATGACATAGCGCGGGTCGCAGTCGCGCAGAGATTGAACGATTGCCTGGGTTTCAAAGCGAGTCAATTAGAAGTATAAAAAGAAGGGGCAGACTTACACGAATCATCTCATTGTACTGATTCCGAGCTGCCTTCTGAGCAGCTTTGTTCCTTTGTTTGATCTGTCTTTTGGGCATGTCAGCCTTCGTTGTATAGTATAGCGGCAATCATCGATAGGCCGAATGAGCACCTACTTGTTGTATTTTGAGTCTCCTTTTCGCTCGGGTATAGCCATGATCCACTCGAAACTCTTCATGGTCGTAAAGCCGGACCAATGATCATAAAAATGTTGAGCCTCAGGAGCGTGAGCGAGTTCATGCGCGTACTGCGCATCCCACTCCCAGTCTCTCCTTGACCAAATATAATGCATGCATCCAAAGTCGGGGAAAGGCTCCGTTGAGCCCCAGTAGTGCTCGTCCAGTGCGAGACAGCGGAAGAAGTTGTCAATGATGAAGAATAGGCTCTGTATGGTTGAATAAATACATATAGCAACAGGGAAGTAAAAAGGGAAGAGTAACAAACCTCCTCACTATGATCATCGTTAGACTCAAATCCCATTCCATTGGTCGATTTTACAAAATTGACAATGTCCTCGAAGCCGATGCCTTGAGCACGCGCGTTGCTGTCCGTGCGGAGTTTCTCTTCGTACTCGTTCAACACGAAGCGTCCTTGGGTGGACCGTCTGTGATGAGAAGAAGAGGTAAGAGGATGAAACAGAAGAGCGAGAGTAGAAGGAGGAGACTAACGATGTCAGTAGGTAGATTATTAACAGGAAGAGTAGCATCGGGAGCTGAAGGAGCAGCTCCCACCAATCCATATCCTTGCCAGACGCTCCCGAGCTAGGAGGGTTCTGCGATGAAGGAGGTGACGCCGAAGTAAATTTTTCCTGCGATTGTAGGCGATTGTACGCGCTGCGTTTCTGCAGTAGAAGCCCGAAGAATAAAAAATATGTCTCCTCATAGGTTCGAAACAGCTAACCTGTTCATCCTTGAGCGTCTATTCCTGCAATAAGTATCGATATTTCGAGAATAGGCGACATGGCATGACATACCTCATAGGCTTCTCGAACGCGCAGAAACCTCTTAGTTGCTTCAGCGTCATTGAGGTTCTTGTCAGGATGGTGCTCCAAGGACTGTTTATGGTACGCTTTCTGGGTGGCAGGCAGTCGTTAATTTCTTTGTTTTTTTTTTCAGAAGTATAAGCGTCAGTAAATCATACCCTGAGTTCTTCCTCTGTCACTTCCTCGTTTACTTCGAGAACCTCGTAGAGGTTCAACGACTCAAAATCGCGCACAGACCGCGCTGTTGAAGGCGAAGCGCCCATCATGTTAACGTGGCTTTGCTAACAAGTAGGACTCCCTTTTGAGTGGAACGGCAATGATTGTTTTGACGATGAACAAGGAATGTTGCTGTTGACTACCGTTCAGAGGCCTAGGACGAGGACGAGTACATAAAGCGGTAAGTTGAAGTTACTAATTTGACTTATAGCAGGCATGAATGCACGTGACTAATTATCTTTAATGAATCTTATCTTCGTCCTCTTTTGGGATAGACGCGACAAAGCCATCGAAGAGTAGCAAGGTATGAATAAGGCTCATTTAATCCAAGGACTCACTTATTTCGCTCACTTGGGACTCGGTCGCGGGAGAGTATGGCTATTGATGCCTAATCTAAATTCTGTTTCTTCGTGTTCCCTTTGTTTTCGGCACTTCGTGGAATATTTGACAGTGCCCGAGATAGGCTAGTTATATGATCTAATAACACAAGCATTCAACTCAACGACTGCCGACCAGTGCTTTATACCCAGTGCGGTAAACGGTCGGGCAAGTATGCCTTTCTCTCATTTTGATTCTCCCATCACTGATCTTCCTTCAGAGCGCGATGGTATTCGACTAATTAAGCCTCGGATTGAACTGAAAGGTATAGTGTTTGGAGATGAGTTCGATGCTTTTTAGTAACTATCAACTTAGTAAACAATCACAGACTCGCATACCTTAGCGCGTGTCTGACCTAGGTATCGCTCGCATTGGTTCATCTGTTTCCTGTATTAAAAAGCGGGCGGTGATGATTGTCTTCAAGTAGGTCAGGCGTCAACGTGCCTCAGGCAATGATACCAGTTCATAAAGATCCGTAAGTTGGGGCACTTCTCATCTCATCCATCTTTGAAAATCCTCCCCTGCCAATGAACGTCGGCGCTCAAACTCTGAGAATCCCCACCCCAAAAGCCAGGTCATTCTTCAGCTCCATAAGTATGGAAGGAGAAAATATGTCTTGAGCTGGGTACGACTCACGAGTCGCATTTCCAGTCCGGTTGATGTGCAGTATGTGTACCCAAGGGCTCTCTCTCAACATCTTCCCCTCTTCCCGAAGCATAAAATCACTAGTCTCCGTCTTCAATGCGCAGGCTCGTAATATAGACGCTCTCAAACTTTTCTTCAGCTTTCCCTCCATTCATGCTACCAAGAACAACGTAGACGAGCTGCTCTACCCCCTTTCTTAATGCTCGGCACTGGCCAGGGCTTTACTCCATGGCACGTCACGCTGGAGATCAGAGTAACAGTATCTATGGTCGACGCGGGTTGCGATTGGGTTGGGATGGGGTGGAAGGTGGTTATTTATGGTGTGGTAAAAGGATATTTAGGACTATCAAGGGCGAGACACAGGTGACTTATAGTCTGTTATGAACTCATTAATGTTGGTAGGCGTAAGATAGTATAGCAGGGAATTTACGTAGATTTCCAACCATTACGTATAGTAGAATGCTCAAGAGTGGCGACTGCGGCGTTCAAGACAAGAATATCCTACTGACCTCCATCTTCCTCGAAAAGGGGTGCAAAGCTGGTCACAGAGGTAAACAAGGTCCACGAGTGCCAGTTCCCTCCTTCGTAATACATTTCATGGCACAGTCCTAGTAAATTATAGGTCAGCCACACATCAACAGAGGTGCAAAATGATGATAGAAAACGAAGTTTGCAGTGTAGCCTGGCCTTTATTTTTGTCCCGACAGGCTAGGATAAGACCATGATTGTCTTGTGATTCAAGTCGACCGTTGTCACAGGCCCGACGCGTTGAAGATGAGAGGAAATGAATCGAGGCTGGCTGAATTTGGCCATTTTGAATGAGCGGATGAGAGGAAAGAGGATCAAACTCGACCACTGCGCTCTCAGGGGTCTCAGTCACGATGACATGAAAGGTATTGCCTACCCGTACGAAACTCAATGTTACAACTATCGAATAGAAAGTACATCAATGATTATCAGAGTACTCGTACCACTACTAACAAAGTATTCGGCCAACTTCGTTTCATTCAAGGATTGATAATTTCCCACTAGATCCCAACACCTGATCCCAATTTCTAGGGGTTTCTCATGAGTTCTATCATATACGTAGTAGGTAATCAGAACCACTTACGAAACATTAGTCGCATAAAGAACATAATCCGTGCTACCAGACACACGTTATCAGTCCTTCTGAGACAAAGTCCCAACCACACGGCGAACTTACCTGGGCATCAGCGTAGAAGGGAGGGAAATTTGGATGGTTTGCGGGGCAGGGTCTATGACGCCGAAATTGGCATTTAAATCGAACGAGGTACTGATATTCATCAGGAAAAGATTTCACGACGGCGGGTCTTTGGATGGATCGTTGACCCAGTTCACGATGACCGTGCTTCCGATATGCGCGCCAGTTGGAGACTGGATGGTTACTGCAGACGCCAAGGGAAGGGCAGCAAGGAGAAAGCTGCTTGTAAAGTGGGTAACGAATGGAATTATCTAGAAGTAGTTGAAGCTCGCCTGAAGAAAAACATGATAGTCTTTTGGGAATCTAGCTCGACATATTGCTCAATACTTATATGTACGCAGTTACGTGCAGGAAGTCGATGGATGCATCTGTAAAGATCAGAAGACTGCCAAAGAATCGAGGCCAAGGGAAAGGCAACGAGATGGCTTGGCTTCCAAGCGTCATCACGAGGTGTGCAGGATATGTGGCGATTCCGAGATCAATATGATGATGCTTAGTGCGTTCACCCTCCAAGAGGATAATGGTCTGCTTGGAGCTAGATAGGTAGGATAGAAGGGGCCATGCATGACCCATTTCCAAGGGCATTGACGGAACAATGTTATGCAGTGACTTTTCATTGAATGTGATTCTGAACCTTTAAAAACAAAATCGCAGGCGTGGCTAGAGCACTGTTCGAGGCTCGTGGCTTCGGATCTCAAAAAGCAATCGTGATATACACCTGTGATGCCTAGACTCATTGACGTCTCGCTAGCACTGAACCGTGATCGATGGGACCACTTGGCCGTGGTCTGCCAAGGGATCCCGGGCGAGCAGGTAGCGTAACCACGAGGAGTCATTTGGTTTGTTATTGGCCTGCAATGCCATAAGCTATCAAGGATGCAGATGGAGACCTGTAACGGCTTATAGGGTAGGTTTCGCCAACATTTGATCATCAAACATAGTGACTAGATACCACGAACCTCAGTCAAGGCCAAATCATATACCTCTGAATTAAATTGAAAATATTTCTGGAAAGAGAGATCGTTAGACGAACTCAAATAATTAAAATTCTCATGCTTATAGTCTATTCGGCCATCGATCGTTGTATAGTACCCAACAAATCTTCCCATTGCGCGTCTACAACTTTTCCTGTTTTCTGATCCACGACTCTGGCTCATCTCAATTCTTCGCTCACGCCCAGCTTTACCAAAAAGTCACTAATCTCCCCAGCGAGTTTCGCGTCCGTGGTATTCCATATCCACGGAGCCACTTTGCGCCTCGTGTCATTGCTGCCCATACAGGAGACAAATGCATTCAAGATACAATGAATAACAACTCCGTTAGATTCCACAGCGGTGAACGTGGAGAGGTTGATTGGGCCTTCGCAGTGCGATTCCTGAGTGGCGGGGTTAATAAGCATGATCAAGTCTGCTTCAGGCTTTACGGGAACATGCTGAATGGTGAATATTTGAATACCCAGTCGTTTGGGACATCCCTGCCGAGCCATTGCGACCGTGGAAGAGAATTGAAGGCAGCGATGAGCTCTGCAGACATAGGTGAACGTCGGAAGAAAATATGAACCTTTTCATCACATGTTGAGTACTTTAGGGTAGGGCGAAACGCGTCTAATGGACGCGTACATATCATCAACATGACCCATCATACATTTTAATGATCATCAGTGCATATGATAAGGGTTGATTGATGATTCATCACAATGGAGATTATAGCGGACGGTAATGGTCTTGATCAGACTGAACCACGTCGAAGTCAGTTCAGACATCCTCAGTGTCGCTCTAACAGACAAAAACTGTTCCTCTGTTGCCTTACAGCAATTACACTACCGCGACATCGGTACTGGACTTCATCACACTTCCCTTTGGGAGCTGATCTCACGACCGGATGACCTCCGCACCACTCACGTCCACTCACTCACAATTCTAATGTATGGCCATTATCACATCGACAAAATCTGGGAGGCAGGATATCAGTATGACCTTCACTTTTGGCTTCCCCCTGGCTTTGATTACTTTCCATTTCATAAATTTCTCTCTGATAATGATGAATTCGAGGCCTGCTGCCGGTCTGAATCAAGTTTGATCAGTGCACTGAAATGCATGACAATGCTAAAAGAATTCAGATGGCACCGTTTGCCCCTGCCCCTCATGCAAGATGAAAAGAATGATATTTGAAGCATGCTACACCAGCTGGGCACACTTCAGAAGTTTGATATCTTCGATGGTGTTGAAGACAGGAATAATCCTCTTATAATCACCTCCAACATGGTAAGTAGCTTTAGAAACAATCAACGATGCATGATCTAATGGTTCGAGTGTAGTTACTTCGATTTAGAGGATTAACCAACCTTGAAATCTTTCTACTGGAGACATGCTGAGTGATGCGAGCAGAAACAGGATTGGATGTGAATGTGATGTCTTCCTGGTCTCCCTGTAGTCTACAATGCTATCTACATAGGTCTGAGCACACAATGATGGCATCATCATGTGACTGATGACCCTGGAGAGCACTGCAGGCACTGCTCCATCTGCCCCCCTTCTAAATGGCAGCGTCCCCACTGCCACAACACCTCTCTTTCACTTGCCCAGCTATGCCTAGATCAGCCTCTTCCTCTGCAACCTCCTCCTCATCTTCATTCCTCTCTTCTGGCATGCTATCTGATTGGATAGATGTGTCACCAACATCAGCAACCTCCCTCTCCACATTGCGTCTTCTCATCTCCTCCACCTTGTGCCTGGCCATGAGTTCTTCCTGTTGTTTTGCAAGCTCAGTCCAGGGATGTGGAACGAACTCATGCAGTCACTGTGCACTGAAGTCACCATCTAAGGCTTTGCCTTTGAGATCCTCCAGCTTGTAGGAGTTGCCTGTTTGGCTGACAACATGATGAGGTAGTGACCACATCAGGGTAAGTTTCTGCTCTGTACTGATAGTAGTGGCTAAATCGCTCTGATAGACCTGCACTAACTGTCCCTTCCTGAAGATGACTGGTCCCATGTGCAAATCCTTGACCTTATGATCAAAGGCCTCCTTCCTTCTGATAACATGCTGGACTGCCTCATTGTTACTGTCAAGGCATTGATGCATTGCATAGCTCATGTGGGTTTCAATTACACCAGGAGGTAAGACTGATGTGCTATCTGTGATTGGTGTCTGCGCTGTATTGATTGCCATACCCAGCAGGATCTCTTTTGGAGAAAACTTCAGAGCAGGCAGGATTCACCAGTTAAAAATATTGATTGCACAGTTGAAGTGGTCAGACCAGTTCCATGGAAGCTGAGCCCATTCCATGGCCTGCCATCCATGTTCTCTAAGATCAGGTGCACATAAACATGCAAGGATGTACAGCAAGAGTTTATTGGTACCTTCCACCAGCCTGTTAGGGCAACACTACAATAGCAGCAGGCTCCTACAAGATAGACCCTCTGAGAGAGATAGAGAGAGAGAGAGAGAAAGAGATAGAAGGGGATTTCTAGAAGTCTCAGATGTTCACACTCAAGAGTAGTGGAAATCCTAAGAGAACTCGAATGAGAACTCCAGGAGTTGCATTGAAGTATATATACTATAAGGGTGCACTGCAATAGCTGTGTACACAGAAATACTAGCTACAGCAATAAGTACAGCCATGCATAGCATGCTGCACAGCCCTACATAGCATGTATATCAATAGATGTGATTCTAAAAGTAGCTAAATGTCCAATAATATGTACTAATGAATAATGACAAGATCAGAAGAT
>JABAJS010000174.1:9249-24678 GCA_018221635.1 Tephrocybe sp. 10521TJB
GGAGGTGTTTATTTAGTGGAGGATGAGAAGAAAAGGTTATTTGGGGGATTGGATGTCAGCGGCGGAGGCAGTTTAAGTAGTATCGAGAAAACACATCGAAGTAATCTGTGAGATTAGATTGGATCTATGCAAACAGGGGCAATCAATCGTTTGTTGACGGGACGGAATCGAAACTCCGACGACGCAGTAAGTAGTTGGGACCTGAGATTCACAGACGGTAAGAATTTTGTTTTTTTTTTATAAAATGGATTGGATGGAAGAGAGAAAGAGCAATGGCTTCGTTTGATTATTATCACTATGCTGATATTCCACCTTACCAGGTCATGTCCCAACAACACCTGGGCTCAATGCAGCCTCCCCCTCCCCCGTCTCCCTCCTCATCCATCCCCATCGACCCCGCACTCGCCCTCTATCCCCCTTACTACTCCCACTATCACCAGCAGCCGCCCCCTCACCTCCCACACCACCTCGCCCTCCCCAACTACTCCTCACCGTCGTCCCAGGGATCCGACACACTCGGCACCCCGCCCACGGAGCATATGTACCCCTCGAGCAACTACAACGGCAAGCGTCCCGCGAGCACAGTCTCTAACGACAGCAGGAAGAGGAGTAGAAAGAACGTGCCTGATGATGCCGCCAGCGGTGAGATGAGCATGAGCCCTGCTGCTGACCCAGGGCCCAAGGATGGAGAAGCCCCCAAGGTGAAGCCTACGAGGGGTTCTAGGTGCGTCTTATATATATATGATTTGATTTTGTGTTAATCTATTCGGGTTAGAGCGTGCACGGTGTGCCGACGGCTGAAGATGAAGTGCGTGGGTGCAGAGCAGGGCGGGCCCTGCAAACGCTGCGCATCAGGAAACCACGAATGCATATTTGAAGAATCTAATCGCGGCAAGCGATCATCCAAGTCTGTTCACTTTTTATTTAAAAAAAATATAAAAACTAATTTTCCACAGGAAACACGAAATTCTAACCCGCTCCCTGCGCAAAATGGAGCGAACCCTCGATACCGTCCTGCGCTCTATCGGCAATCCAGGAATAACAAGCGGAATGGTCTCCCGCTCTCCTTCTCCCACCGCCCAAGCTGCCGGCACCTCGGCTCTAATCGCCGCCGCCGCATCCCGCTCCCCCTCTCCACAACATCACCCCTCTTCCTCCTCCTACCAAAGACCCGACTCCCCACCCGGCTCACCCAAACTACACTCCCTCCCAGACAACGCCCTCAACCCCCTTGGTCTCCTCGCAGAAGCATCCCTTGCAAACCGCCGCGTGCAGAACCCCAACGCATCGCCAATGATTGCCCGTGGTGCCCCCGACGCAGGTGCTCAGATCGGCGTGGCGAGCGATAATTATTTCAAACCTGGGCCGATGACTATACTCCCCCTTAGAAGATTGTATATCGAGAGACAAGTACAGCCTGAAATGTTGAGTTTCGTAGGAACCGAAGATGTCGTTGCCTTGTTCAGTATGTGAGTGTGCTTCCCTTATTTTCATTCGGAGAAAGTTGTTGAAGCTTTATAGATTTTTTGAAAACATGTCTGTACGTTGATTTTACAACCTACAATTTTATATTATTAACACCCCCTAGATGCACTGCAATCTCCTAGACCGGACATTCCACACCCCCTCCCTCGTCTGCTCGCGCTCCCCCTTCCTCCTCACAACCAGTGTGTTCCCCTCCCTTCCCCCTCAAACAAAAAACTAACCCCTCCCTAGTCTGCTCAATCGCATCAAAATTCTACACGGTCAAACCCGATCTCCATCCGCGCCTAACAGAACTCGCAAAGAAACTCGCATTCAGCGTCCCCGCAGCGGGGTACAAGTCCCTCGAAATCGTCCAGGCGTATCTCCTCCTTGCGCTCTGGGGCTGTGGCGCGGTAGAGAGGTATGAACAGGATAAGACCTGGATGTTGTTGGGGATGGGGATCAGGTGGGTTGTTGTCTTCTCCTTCTCCTGTCGTAGAAGGAGCAACTGACTCTGTGGCCCCTGTAGGATGGCAACCGACCTTAACTTGCACCGTAAAACGACCGTAACGAGCCAAGACACGGCAGAAGGCCGCGCGCGCGATCTGGAAGTGCATAATAGGGAACGCACATGGATCCTTTGTTTTTGTCTTGACAGGAGCTTTAGTGCGCAGATGGGGAAGCCATATAATATCAAGGAGGAGTGAGTGTTAACTTTTTATTTAACTTTTTGCTTTTGAGGTAGGGGGCTGATGAAATTCGGGGGCATTTTAGTGCGATTATTAGGAACGCCCCGAGATGGTGTCATTCGACATATGCGAACCCTTCGGATCCGTCGTTGTGTGCTTATTCTGTGCGTTAATCACCCACCTCTTATTGATTTTTTATAATTTATTGTCTATCCAGGAACTCCAACGCGTCCTCTCGCGTTGCCTCGACTTCCTCTACGCAGGCACCGACTCACCCTCGGGCCTACTAATCCACTGCGACTACATGCTCGTGATCAAATCCTTCGAGGCGCAATTACTAACCTGGAAAGACCGGTGGCTGATCTCGCGCCAATGGACCGGTTCGTTCCCCCTCTTCCTCCAACTTTTCTAACTTCTAATTCCCCCCACACAGCCGACTCCGCTATAGCAGTAACTTACAAAAAGCTCATAGCGCAATTCTACTACAACTACGCCATGCTCGTGCTAAACTCGTTCGGGCTCCAAAACGCGCTGGAGCGGTCCCCGATCGACATTGGGCACTTCTTTGCGCAGTGCCATAGTAGTGCTACAAAGTGCGCGATGCTGGTGAGGGACGAGCTGGGCCCGAGGGGGTATATGAGGTATGCGCCGGATTCGCATTGTGTGTTGATTTCGTATGCGGTTTTGAGTTTGTTGAAGGTGCGTTTATGGTGTTTTTTTATAAAACAAATCGTTTAATTATCATTCCCCGCAGCTCATCCGCCCGGAATTCCACCCCTTCCTCGATGATGAACAACGCACACTCTCACTCGTCGCGGACGTAGCTAATACCCTGGAGAACTGCGCCGCCAACCCCCAGCACACGCCCGCGCTGTACAGCCATTTCCTCCGCGCGCTGATCAATGCGAAGATGACTGGGGGCGCGGGGAGTGGCGAGCAGAGCGTCAGTGGGAGTGGCGACGTCGAGGGTGTCGCTGCTGGTGGCGAGCAGCAACAGGAGGGGATGGGAGTTGAGGGTGGGATGGGGATGTATGAGCACCATACCCAGCAGGAGGGAGACGCCAGCACTAATACGTCGCCCCATGCCGCTTCCGCCACGCCCCATGCGAACAATAACACCAACAACAATTTGTATTATACTGGCAACAGTGAACAGGGGTACCTCCTGAACCCGTTCCAGTTCGAGGGGGAGATGGGGCCGGTGGCTGATATGAGCGTGTTCCCGCCTACAATGGCGCCGCCGCAGGAGAGCGGAGGGGACGGCGCTGGGCCGGGGACGGCGTTGACGATGGATAATATTTTGAGTAGTGGGTTTTGGGACAGTGTTATTGTTCCTGGTGAATTTCTTCTTTTCTTTCCCCCTCCTTCTTTCCTTTCCTCCTTGTATTTTGGACTTTGTGCTGATGATGATGTAGGATACAACAGCATGGACGGCCTTAGTGGCGGGTTCCTCTTTGGTGCTGGCGGGAGCGGGCTCATCACGCCGCGCTTTGGGCTGTCGCCGATACACTCTGGGGCGAATACGCCCGCTGGGAGGGGCAATCATGCGCTTACGCAGCATAGTATTAACGCGGCGTTTGGGCATGGGCAGACGGTCGAAGCGTGAGGCTATTGCTCATCGGATGGATGGACCCCGTTACACGATGTGTGTGTTGGTGGTTATTGCCCTTATCCTTGGGCTTCCGTGTTCGTTCGTTCGTTCATCCTGTTTTTCTTCAAGTTTAATTCTTGTACTCTCATCTACTCTTTTTGCGCTGATTTATTTTAGAAACACCTCTGCCTCCTCTCCGTCCCTCTCCCTCTCCCCTCGTGCTCTGCTCGTGCCCTTGCCATGCCACAAATATCATGTTCATCTTATACTCCCGACAACATACCTAGTACCTACCCCAACCAAATACGTCGTTTGTGTATTGGACCTGTTTACATATGTCTGTCTTGTCTGTCTTGTCTGCTTTACTACTTATCTAGGGCTACGCGCTACCTACTTGTATCCACTTACCCACCCACCCGAAAAAAGACCTTGTATGTATATACGGATATCGATGTATGGACGCATCGACCCCCCGCTTACCCGCCGCCCATTGAAAAATTGGAATTTCTTTGTTTTGTCCTTTTTTTCGGTTTTGAATTGCTCACTCATTTGATGTTTTTCTCTCAGGCCGCGACTCTTGACGATGATATACTACGTCCGTGAAATCCTGCTCTCACCTTGGCGACATGTACTCTTTAAGTCAAGGGCCAATAGGAACAATGCATCGAATTTCGACTATTGCTTATCACGCCGGCGCTCGTACTCGTGAAAATATGTTCGTTCCTGCTCCACACCTTGGCAACGTCTCTTTTAACGATTTTCAGCTCAAGATCCAACTCTATTTGAGCCAGCGGGAGCCTACGAATCCGTACTGCCCTCACCTTGGCGCAGGCAACATCCTTTGATTGACGAGTGGATATGCACAGAGGTGCGACAGGTCGTGGTGTCCGCAACCCCATTTTAGGCTCTTTCGTTCCCGAGCACCATGTTTATACGCCCAGTGACGGCTCACGAGGGCGCCACCAATAGATCACTCAGGCCACATGCGTACGTGAGATGTTTTCCCGAACTACAAGCCGCGTTCCCTAATCGAGACATTGCCTGGGTTAATTTATTCTTGGAAGTTGTCGAAGGCCTATTCCAAGGCATCACCTGTCATGCCGCGACGGATTCACACTTGGACGGAACTGTGCTTCTTTACTTCTCGTGTAATACCTTTTCACCTCTCTACTTCTCGTGTGATGCCTTTTTACCCTTGCTCCCATCGCCGAAAAGCTTGCCGAGCGTTCGAATTGGGGGTTTGTTAGAGGCTGGGGATATAGGTTGCGAGGTCGCTTCCGCGAGCACCCAGGTAAAAATATTATTACCTGTGAACCACTACCGAGTGTGGAGGAATCGGCCGCCGCCAGGGCCCAGAAGTAAACCTCCCTACACTTCGGCCTCTTCCCTATCAGTCTTTCACCCACTGATCTACGAATCAGGGCAGGCGCCCCCATCCCGGTCAGTGGAAATGCTGAACCCATTGATAGGGCAGAGTAATTCTGCAGTTGTGCATGACCAAAGGCACCCAGTCCACTGGCGCTGTTAAGTTGGAATCGTGCTTCGCGCTTCCTGTGCTGCAAGGCCCCCTGCCTTGGGTCGAACTCGTTTGAAGGGAGACTTCTGTGCGATCCACGCCGCTCTCGACTCATGAGATTGAAGTTGGATTCATTCATGCGTTAATTTTGCTTGTTTCAGCCTCCGGCGTGTTGGCTCTATGGTTCTTATGTGCCTATTTAAACTGGCCGCTGGAACCATCCATACAGTCACGTTGAGAATGAGGTCACAAGCCACGATAACCCTGGCTTTTGATCTCACGAATAGTGGAATGGCGCCACCTTCGTCATCGCCCGGGGTATAGTCGAATTTGGAAGTCTTGATATTCTAATCATTCAACAACTATTGCTACCGACGTGGTACTAGGTTTCCCCTGTTCTGTCCCAATCCAAGGCATCTATAATGTCCTCGTGCCGTCTGAATTATGAGCTTGGAATCGCACTTTTCACCAGAATCCCGGCAGGTGGCGTGAACTACACAATTGATTTTCACATACGGAAATGCCTGATACTAACGTCACAAGTTAAGTCCATGCTCATGACATATGTACTACTAGTGGTCACTTTTGTTGCTTGCATCTATAACTACACATGGAAGCAACATTGATTCGCGGGGCATGAACAGAGGGGACAGTGACGCAGAATTTTGGAAGGTGGAAGGAGCACAAACCAAGCCTAGAATTTTATTAGAAATATAATGCGGTTATCGGTAAGGCCGCGTGGAATGATTCTGCTTATAATATTAAACGTTAGGATTTCAAAAAATAATACATCAGATATCATGAACGACGCCAGCAGGATTTGAACCTGCGCCCTCAAAGAGGAACAGATTTCTAATCTGTCGCCGTAACCACTTGGCTATAGCGCCTTGAAAACTCAAACTTTTATTACAATCAGACGTAAGGTACTTTGTTGTTTGATCGGTTCTATTCACGTGGGCGCTAGTGGTCACCATTTCATTCGTTCATTCAAACTTCAAAAACGGCTCGCTGTTCAAATTGCATTTCTAACGTTTCCACACTGGATTTGCAATAGCTTGCACTACCTTTCTGCTACCAGAGCGAGCCGACTCTTATGCCTCCTCCTAATACCGGGCTCGATCCATGGATGGCAGGGCGTCACTTCGGGGTCGTGATTGACGCAGGCTCATCGGGTTCCCGGCTCCAGATATACAGCTGGACTGACCCAAAGTCTATCACTGTTGTAAAAGGCACAGAGCTTGAGTTTACCCTACCCAAGGTTGAAAAGGGGACAGAGAACGGCGAGGATTGGGTGACCAAGGTTGAGCCAGGTGCGCTGGATCGACCCCTTGTCCGGAGCCCTTTAATTTGAACGATGCTAGGAATATCGTCGTTTGGGAAAAACCCTGAGGGCGTTGGGAAGTACCTGCAGCCGCTACTCAGCCATGCACGTAAACACATACCCCCGTCACTCGAAAAAGAAACACCTTTGTTTCTATTGGCTACAGCTGGGATGCGTCTCCTCGAGCCAACAGAGCAGGCAGACGTCCTACAGCAAGCCTGTCGCTTCCTCGTGCTGCACTCCACCTTCAAAATTGACGCCCCGAACGCCGTTGGGCCTTGCGGTTCGAGCGTCCGGATAATTACCGGAGAAGAGGAAGGTCTTTTTGGATGGATTGCAGTCAACTATCTCATGAACGGTTTCACTGGCAAAAAGCAAGATCGCACAACGTATGGATTTCTGGACATGGGCGGTGCGTCAACGCAGATCGCGTTTGAGCCCGGACACGTCAACGAAAGTGACGCGAAGAATCTTATTGACGTCCGTCTACGCCTACTTAGTGGGCAGGAGATAAAACACAAGGTCTTTGTCACGACATGGTTGGGATATGGCACCAATCAGGCTAGGGAACGATACGTCGGGAAAGCGATAAACGACTTCGAGTCGTCGCGGGCTGACTTTCAAGAGGATGTCGTGCCTGACCCTTGTCTGCCAAAAGGTTTGGAGTTGACGGAAAAACCTGTACACGATACCTCGGCGAGCTTGCACGCCTCAAAATCTCATCGACTCATAGGGACAGGCTCTTTCGAACAATGCATGCAACAAACCGCCTCTCTTCTGAACAAAACCGCAGTGTGCCCAGATACGCCGTGCCTAATGAATGGTATCCATGTGCCACCCATTGACTTCTCTGTCTCCCACTTTATTGGTGTATCTGAATACTGGTATTCTTCCGAGCACATATTCGGCCTAGGAGGCGCCTACGACTTTGTCCAATACGAGCGGGCTGCCTCTGAATTCTGTTCGCGGCCTTGGGATGGGATCATGGAGCAACATGAGCGTTCGAAAACTCAGCATAGGCTGGGGGGTGATGGGGAAGTCGAAGAAGATGGGAAGGTCGTGGCTGTTGGCCAATGGCATCCTTCTGTTGAGCGCTCGCGACTGGAGATGCAGTGTTTCAAGGCAGCATGGATTGCCAACGTGTTACATGAAGGCATAGGTATACCCAGACTTACGGACCCCGGAGGAAACGTTACGACAGAGGCCGAAAAGGTCGAGAAGGAGGCGGAGAAGAAGGGTCTGGGGCGACCTGCCTTCCAATCTCTCGATACTGTTGGTGACATCGCCATCAGTTGGACACTAGGTAAAATGGTCCTGGAGGCGAGCAAAGAAGTTTCTCCGTTGTCTGATACTCGTCCTCTCGTCGACCCCATAGATGACATCCCCGACTCAGCCGACTCCCCTATCAAACCAATACGACCACTCTGGAGTTTTGATGGCCTTGAGGATCGTCTCAACCCACATCTACCGAGTAAACTCACTCGAAACTCTCTTGGTTTTTCCCCTGTTCTCTTCCTCCTAATCGTCTCTATGTTTTGCCTCTTTATCCTTGCATGCCCTCTCCGTCGTCAGCTCCGTGCTTCCTGCCTGCGCTCAATTCGACAGGTAGCAAAACGCGATGATGGTTATTCCCTTGAAGAGGGTACAGTTAATGGATATGATTCCCCAACGTCGACCAGTCAAAAATGGCTGTACCCTCTTCGCCGCGTCTTCTCTGCAAACGGCACGAAACCTCAAGCCCTTTCTCTATCTGGCATGCCTTCACACAAACCCAGCGTGAGGACAACTGCGACTCCTCCACGCACACCCTCACGATCTTGGTCTCTCCCTAATGAGGAGGCCATCGGGAGTTCCACGCAATACGCCACCCGTGATTCATTTTCACGATCTCCCTCGCCTTCCCCCGCACTCTTTGAGGAAAGCGGATTCCTCCCCGGCGGCAGCACCCTGTCCAACGGCGTCCCGTCCTCCCTCGCGCGGTCACGAAACGTCTCTCAGATGAATTTATCTGGCTCTGTCTCGCGGCAGCTAAGCTCCCGCAACGGGAGTATATAAGCTTTCATAGCATTTGGCAGCGGACATCATCTATAGTAGTGTGGACCCCCCCGCACTTTTGGTTTTTAGACTGGCATCCTTGTGCAGTCGCTGGTACCGCCGATCAATAGGCGGTAAGAACACAATACTCGGCTTCACAGGATGCGGGTGCAGTCTGGGAAAATGC
Organism: Tephrocybe sp. 10521TJB; assembly: GCA_018221635.1. Taxonomy (NCBI): domain Eukaryota; kingdom Fungi; phylum Basidiomycota; class Agaricomycetes; order Agaricales; family Lyophyllaceae; genus Tephrocybe; species Tephrocybe sp. 10521TJB. The sequence goes on from JABAJS010000174.1 coordinate 18,052, forward strand.
ACATAGGACCCCACGCCGCGGTTCAGAAGGACTAGTTCTCTCTGACATCTTGTCCTTCTCAGGCGGTGCAACTCAAACCCACATGGCAGTGGGATGTCCCAAGTCAGGCCATCGGAAGGATGTCGAGGGATGGATTTAGGATAAGAACGGATTTAGTACAAGGATGGATTTGGTACACTTGTGTATATACATTTTGTATTAGAATGACATTGAGATAGCCCCGAACTGGAGTTGAGTTGAAGGAGAAGTCATGTGAATTTCTGTGCTGAATTTACCATGTCCATTGATCTGGAATGGGGCAAGTTGGACTCATCGCTCTCTTCGTACCTCGTAGACGTTCTTAATCGTCAACTCACGAACGCTGAACGGCCATCATTCATTGGCCCCATTGAAGTCACCTCTCTAGAATTTGGGTCCACGTCCCCGGACGTCGAATTGGTCGATCTTCGAGACATATACCGTGATTTCCTCGAGGACGACGATGACGACTTGGACAGAGGACCAGTAAAGGTTACGGAGGGTGCAGAAGACGAAGAAGGCTTTGAATGGGTGCCCAGAAGAGCGGGGACGCGAGAGGAAGGGCTTGCATACCAACACCTTCCGCATCATGTACGGTATGGGCCATATGGCTCATCAAGCCTGTATACTGTTCCAACGTCGCCGCCAGTCCCTTCTGACGCTTGGAACGCTGGAATGAGTCTACCGAACATCGCGGAACACAGAACGCCCTGGCCTAATGGACCCATGTATCGTAGCCCGTCTCCAGCTACCCCTTTTCATGCTCCTTCAGTCCATGAAGACCATGCACATCCCCGAGCTTCTTCATTCACTACCGGTTCAGACCCAGTTCCTACACCACCAGAACCAGAGCAGGCACCACAGGCTCAACATCCAAATCTTCAGGTGCATCTTCATGTTAACTGGCACTCTGATCTTCGTATCACCCTCACAACCTCGCTTTTAATCAACTATCCTTCTCCTATGTTCATGTCTCTCCCCATCAAGCTCTCAGTCATAGGCCTCCTCTTCAACGGCGAACTTGCCGTGGCATATGAAGGCGAGAGGCGCCGTGTCCACATCTGCATCCTTGACGACCTCGATCCTTATGGCCCGGCAGGCACCCGTCCAAAACGCGACTCCATCAGTAGCACTCCACCTGAGCTCGACGACGAGTCACCTGCTGCATCCACCCGTCCCTCGAAACCTCTTCCCGTTGGGCAGAGGCTTCTGCCCTCCATCTACATTGAGAGCGAAATAGGCCAGGCGGACAAGCATGTATTAAAAAACGTTACACGTGTGGAACGCTTCATCCAAGATGTCATCCGCAAAACTGTGGAAGAAGAACTTGTTTTTCCGAACTTCCACACTCTAGTCATGGGAGGTCAGAATGCGTCATAGAGAGTTTCCATCTAGCATATTTCTCCATATGCATGGAAATGATCTGGATGTATAGAGACCTCCGGAGTTGATTACAGTCTTAATTCGATAAAGGTGGAACCGCCACCGCTCGCCCACGGTGAAGAGAAGGGGACAACGGAAGGCCCCCATCGATGTCGAAATTGCGAATAGCACCCGACTTCGCTCCCACCTAGCACCACATCCTTAGGTTTTCATTTTGGAGTTTCGCCGCCATCAGATACTTATCCTAGCTCCTTCCTGAAGACCATGTACCTCACGCTTCCCTTCGAGATGTCCTTTATCGAAAAACGCTCTCTGTTTAAAACTCCCTAGATGAGTCGAGGCGTAACGGCGGGCAACATCGATCCAGCTGAGCATGATGCTAATATACATATACATACGCAATACAACTCGTTGCCTACTATAACAATGATTTACTCATATATGGACCATCTAATTGGTATCCCAGTTTCCTGTAGTAGTCGCGTGTCCCAACACCTAGAGAAATCAAAACCAGAATTGATGGGGAATGTCTTTGAATAAATGAAAGTTCCATACCTGAGATAACCGCAAGTTTTATACTGCCGTGTTCCTCCCGTGCTATCCGTTCCGCCTCCTCCATAAGCAACGTGCCAAAACCCTGTAAAATGACACCTATGAATACCCCATTGTAGTACCAGTAAGAAAAATTCGCGCCTGATGTTGGAACTTCGTTGGATCTCTCCCATGTACAGGAACGGCGGTGCCATACACGTGGAGTTCGCGCACGATACTGCAGCCACCCTCGTCGCCATCTTTTCGCACAAGCTCCGGCCGGAACGTCCCCTCTTCAGAGCACTTTCTCAATCGAAGCAACCCAACAAGGATGTCACGCTCAGGATCTTCGTAGGAGAGGAAGGTCTCCCAGCCCCCGTTTGCAGTATAATCGCGACGAAGAAGCTCTACTGATTCAGGTCGCACTTTATGGTGAATCTCGTGAATCTGCGGAAGTAAGCAAAAGTTAGACGTTGTGCGATGAGACCCTAACTTAGCGGACGTACGCCAACTTCTCGGAATCGAACATCCCGACACTCTGCACCAAAGTCTTTCATACGATTGAGCGCCAGTTCTCGCAGATTACCCGAGTTCTCGCAACCGCTAGACACGAGTGGTAGGGGAATATCTCTGGAAGTCGAGTGTCATTCCTGTTCGGAAAGGCCTCTGTGCAGTGAACATACCTTTGTACACGGTAAACACGTGTCCACGGTGGCACCAAAGCAAGTATCCGCGCTACAACATCCACGAGTACGTTTGGTGTATAGTTTTTGTACCTCCCTGTCCGCCACAGCTCGTATAAACCTGTACCACGAATCACCAACGTTGGATAGATTTTCAGGCCATCACTCCTGAATGCTGGATTTTCGAAGTATTCCTTGAATTGCTCAAGATCACGTTCGACCCCGACATTCGGCAGATCAGGCATCATATGAGCGACGACCTTGAAGCCAGCGTCTTTGGCGAGGTGAAAGGACTCTGAAACGGCGCGGACGGTATGCCCACGATTTGTGTCGCGCGCCACATCTTCATATACCGATTGAACACCAATTTCTAGACGTGTGCAGCCGTATCGAAGCATCTGGCTGACTTGGGTGTCAATTATAATTGATTATACGTATATGGAACTTGACGCACCTCAGATGGGGGCGCAAGCAGTAATCTGGTCGCGTCTCAATTGTTATACCAATCGCTTTCGACTTGCTTTGCTCGGAGTACCTAGATTTTCTTGAGTTTCTCTTGACAACACGCAGATACATGAACCTACCGTACAGCCTCGTCGACGTCAGTTCCAGTGAAACCAGAAAGAGCGTTGTGTAGCTGAGCAATGAATTTACCCCTGTAGTCTTCAGGCATGCTCATGAAAGTTCCACCCATGATAATGAACTCGACCTGAGACCATAAATTAGCACTTGTTGAATGCAAAGGATGTAGGATGCAAACCTTGTCTACATTATGCCCGAGACTCTTCAGTTGTTCAACTCTTCCTCGTGTTTGCTCATAAGGATCGTATCGAGCACGGATTGCACGCATGCTTGTTGGCTCGTAACCGGTATAACTCTGTGTGCTGTAATCGAAATCAGAATCTGGACCACCAGGGCAATATCTAGATAAGCATGAGTACTTGCATGGCATAAGATTCAATACCGATGTACTCACACACATATGTTGCCCGTCATTGCAATATGGGGGCAACGATGAGGTTTGCACATGACTGCCACTACTGCGATCTACAATACCATAAGTGACCCATCTTAAGGCAAATACTGATGCATACCCCACTAGCCGTCCGTATGGGCCGCGCTTTGAGGTTCGGAAGCAGTGCTTTTTTGTAGTCATCGGGGATGGCACTGATAATATCGACGAGCCTCGGTACACCGCCAAACGCAAACTTTTTGCTGATTCGGGCACGGATCTCGTTTAGAGAGACAGTTTCATTATTATCGTGCGCCTTGATGAGTTCAGCCGCGATCCCTGAAGTTACGCGGAGCAGTTGCTCTGCTTGGGATGGTCCTTGAATGATAGTCTTTCAGACGGTGATATCCCTGAATAAGGTTGCCAGGACGCACCATCTACGTTGGTTCTCTGAACCATTATATGATTACTCTATACTTTTATTAACCTGAGCCCCAGGAGTGCACACGTAGAACGAATGCCACAGAAGTTAGAGGAAGCAGAAATCGTAAGTATAAATGGTCACGGTACCGGCGAAAGAGAAGTCAGTTTCCCACAAATCCTCTCGGGGATCGAAAAGTGATCGATCACAGATATTTGTTGAAACACTTTTGCCATTAGCTTGGGCCTTGGCAACGTTCTACTATGCGTGCATCTTTGAACGCATCATGATCTCAGAACGTCGCATCTGGACTCTCTCCCTGGGCTCCTGGCACAACTGGTCTAATTCCTTTGCTTTGAACTCATATCATGACAAGTTCTCTTGTGACTGGCAAGTTACATACAGAAATTAAGACTCTGAAGATGTAAGTGGCCTTGGCAACAGCAGCCAAGAGGAGATTGGTTTCTCTGATTGATTTGAGAGGTGGAACCGTATATGTAATTGAGGCACACAAACAATCAACTGAAGCATCATGCTGTCCACCGCTCCTTCCGTTCTCTCGTAGTGATGCGTTGGTGCCCATTGTTTCTGGCATCCTTTTCTTTCTTCTGGCAGGTAGCGGCGGTCGCGGTGAACCGGTCCATTGACGACACGTTTGGCGATTCGGTGACAGGAACCAAGCCGGTATATCTCCCATCTACACCAGGCGTTTGGGAGGATGCGACCTGTGCTGGCTGTGCAATACAACCTGACCCGAATCTGGCGTTCAAGGGGACATGGACTGCCGCTACCTACAACCCAAGCCTCGAATCGATCTCATTTCAGCTAACATTCACAGGTACGTTACATCCTGATCAGACCACGAAATTCACCAAGGAAAACTCGCAATTTTAGGCACTGCCATTTATGTCTTTTTCATTCTCGCCAACTTCGCCGGGGACGGGATAACGACCGAGACGGCCTGTAATTTTACTTTGGATGGTTTCTCTGCTGGCTCATTCGACCACATTCCTTCGACAAGCACCCTTCTCGAATACAATTCGCTTGTATTTTCCCAGGAGAATTTGGAAAATACAGATCACTCCCTGGTTGTTTCAACATCAGGAATTACCGACCGTAACATTTTTGTGAATTTTGATTATGCTATGTATACGTAGGCCATCTTCGTGATCATGTCGAAATAAGCTCAACTCTTTGACAACAGTTTCGACAACACTACCACTCCTTTGCCTTCAACAGTTTCTTCGAGTTCTTCGAATACGGCTATCTCTACTACTACATCACCATTGATTTCATCACAGACATCGTCTACGGCTTCAAAATCTAAGACCAACGCCGGTAACACTACCACTCCTTTGCCTTCAACGATTTCTTCGACCTCTTCGAACCCGGCCCTCTCTACTACATCACCATTAATTCCGTCACCATCAATTCCATCACAGACATCATCTACGGCTTCAAAATCTAAGACCAACGCCGGTGTAATAGCAGGAACAGTCATTGGAGGGGTCGCTGTCCTTCTGACCTTCCTCTTACTTCTATTTCTCTTCTGTCGCCGCCGCCGTGCTCGCTTGTCCGGCTACCACGACGCAGGTGCAATCGATGGCTATGGCTCTTCCTTGACGTCGCAATCCATGGTTGGCGGTCCCCATCCAATCAATATGGCGTCCACTGCGACCCTTTTCCAGAACCGCCCAGTGACTGAGAGCGATTTCCTTCAGTCAGGAACGATAGTATCTCCGTACACAGTGTATGCGGACAATGAAAGAGCCACTCAATTCTTTGGCATACCGGCCACCCGGAACCTTTCTGAACCTCCACAAAACGGCTACAGAATCGACGGCAGCATTTCCAAGGGCTCAGGTCAGAACGCCGCTAGCGCTACCGTCGGCTACAGTCGTGGATTCAACGACTCAGACCGTCACGCGATACTTAGCAGTGTTGCCACCAACTCAATATATGGCGGCATTGCCTCGGACACCTCTTCCTCACAGGGTCAGGAAGCCATATCCGACCCCCCGCACCCATTTACAGAACCTAATGCAGTAGACTCTGGGCCGGTAGTCAGGGATCAGAAAGCGCTCAGACGCCAGTCGGAGATCGACCGCCAGGTACAGGCGGTCACACAGGAGATAGGCAATCTTAAGACGGATATAACTCGACGGACGTCGTCAAATCATTCACAAGCACGCCAAGATGCGACTGAAATGGAGGAGATGCGTGAACAGATGCGGCAGATGAGGGAGCAGTTGGAGCATTTGAAGTCGCAGCAGCAGTCGGCTTGGGCACAGGGTCTATCCGACGAAGCACCGCCAGGTTATTCGCGTGTCGGATCCCCTGAGTGAAGCCCCCGATGAGTATATCCTGGATAGATTTATTTATCGTTCAAAGTAGTGCAACTACATTATCTGAAGCTAGCCTGTAGATTCGAAACATTAGAACAGTGCCAGTGATCATACCCGCAACCTAATGAGTGCAACATTAGCATTGACATTAATGATGTAGTACTAGACTCGTTATTGGTTCAAAATTAGACAACTATGTTAGTAATTGAATTAATTTCTGAATATCCCGAATATCCAGCTCAAGTACTGGCAACAGGCTGTTGCAACTTGAAAGCAGTTGGCGCTTGTGCAGTG
>JABAJS010000175.1:0-24550 GCA_018221635.1 Tephrocybe sp. 10521TJB
CCTCTCGACGTATGAGAATGTGCGATAAGTAAGGTTTTCAGGAGCATGGTGAGGTATGTCTGTTAGAATCAAAGTAAGGTCGGGTATAGCCCAACTTGGAGCCCAATTTACTATGCGATCGCGATGATCTGTGACCAACCGCCACGCGGTACAGTGGGAGCTCTCTATCTTGTATCACGCATTCAATTTTCGCTGCATCACCCTCACACAATAAACGACACCTATGTATTTGAAAATCTTGCCAACGTTACCCTCTCATACAGTCAAATAGCCAACCTCACAAAGTAGGATACAGGCATGGCCATGTCCGCGATGCTCAACTAGCCTCAAAGACCGGCAAGGCCTTGTACGGCTCTTCAAGATATCCAACCTCTTCTTTATCCAGTTTGACGTGAATGGCACCTGAAAAGCCAGCAATGTCAAACCCTAAGAAGTTGGCTAGAATAATGGTACATACCAATGCAATCCTTTAGGTTGTCAATATTCGTGCTTCCAATGATGGGTGCGGTAATACCTTAAACAGACACAAATTTGAGAAACACCGACAAGCTGACTGACTCAGAATGAACTTACCATCCTTAGAAAGAGACCAGGCGATTGCAACCTGAGCCATCGAAATTTGTTTCTTCTTTGCAATTTCCTCAACACTGATGTATAAATAAGTGCCGGTCTATTCATCGTAACAGTGAGCGCACCGTTTGATTATTTCTTTGCTGGAGTCAGACGTTGCAACGATTTTGGCCCACCTGTCAGCAACCGAATCAATATCGAAAGCGAATTAGAATTGTGCCATCACTGACGGATCAGTTTCGCTTCTCTTGGTTTTCTCGCCCAAAGGACGAGCAAGAACACCGCGAGCCAGTGGAGACCATGGAATGCTACCGACCCCAAAATGCTAAGAGGGTATGCTATGAATCGTGTCGTAGGAGTTGGTTTCAAGGTGCATACCTTGAGCGTGGGCATCATTTCGCGCTCCTCCTCTCTGTACACGAGAGTATAGAAATTCTGCATGGAAATGAACGGCGTAAGGTTGTGCTGAATAGCATAATCTGAAGATAAATGTTAGGACGTGATTCTCTTAACTTTGGGTCGATATACTTTGCATGACATGGACTAATAACGAGAGGCCGTTAGAAGAATGCTACAGCGGACAAAGAAAGGCTAACATTGCCAGGCAGAGCAAGAACTCATTCCAATGTACCTGACAAGTCCTGATTGGATAACATCGTGGAGAGCTTGCATCTGTGGTAAAGGTCAACGACTGAAACAATATTGCGAGAATTATTTCTCACAGTCTCGGAAACAGGTGTATTTGGATCGAAGCGATGGCCTTGTGCAAGAGCGGGTAAGTCTGATGTTGCGCAAAAAAAAAATCAGAGATTGGCAGACATTGCAAAACGTCAATATAGTCCAGTTGAAGTCTCTTGAGGCTGTTTTTTACTGAATCGAAGATATGCTATGTTATTAGACTAAACGTCAGTGTAACTGTCAAAACAATACGGCATTGGCAAATCAAGACCTTGCGACTCAGACCGTACTGATTTGTATATCGCTGGTCATCGGGATTCATTTTTCCGTATATCAAACCAGACGGCTCGCGACAAACAGCGTAATAAACCTATCATCAGAAGTAAGAGAATATAGGAAAGTTCGAGCCATCTTTGCTAGATTACCTTGGTCATGACAACAATCTCTTCTCTGGGCAGCTTTAATTCTTTAATGGCTCTACCCAAAATCTCTTCCGACAATCCATTTGAGTAGACCTGACACACGAGGCTCAAGAGGTGCAAAAGAAAAGAAAAAAACATCACAACACATACATCAGCAGTGTCAAAGGCGTTTATGCCTGCATTGTATCTGCGTATTTTAGGAGTTGAGCATGAGACTGGCCTGTACAATGGGAAGCTCCTACGCAAATTTGATGTGTTCAATAGCTTCCTCTTCACCCTTTACCCATGGCTGCCATTCGCTGGTGCCATAGGACATGGTGCCTAGTATCAAGCGGGATACTTTGAGGCCAGAGTTCCCGAGTCGTACTAAGATAGAACACGCCTGAGATGCAGTTGAGCAGACGTTTAATCAGACTCACCATACTGCATCTTGGTAGAAGTGGAAATCGCGACGATGGTGAAGTTATTCGATTGAGGCTGAAGATATGGTCCCATTGTGAAAGGGTATATATAGTGCGAGGTAGATGGTCATCAGGTCAGGATAAGCAAGGCCAACTAAAGTCCATGTCAGCTGCAAAATCCCCATGAAGATTAGGAAATATAGCAAAGCCTAGAGGAAAACAAAAGAGGTGATGGTTCGAGACTCCGATCGTTGCTTAGAAGTTTGTCAACAATTTCACATACAGCAAGCAATACACTCGGGCCGAGACACAAGAAGCTGCGTGTCCGTCGTTTCAGGAGGATCTAGATTTCCATAATCACGACATTCTTAGGTTCTCGTGGAAGCAATCATGCGAGAGCAGTCTGGGCAAATAGTGGGCATGTCAAGTACTGTGGGTGAAATGATGGCATGACGTGATCAGAGATCTGGCAATCCAGTGCTGCACGGTTACCCAGTCAAATCATCGTTCATGAATGTCAGCAATACTGTTTATTCTGTTTATTGCATTCCACTCACTGGAAAGCAACTACGACGAAAACAACAATGTATTGGGTCGAGCTCCAAATCGGCAAGCGGTCTGGGTAGTAGAGTCTCAATTCCGTCAACCAAGGATATTGGAGATATCAGATTGTCAGTGGCAGCGCCCACAATAGCCTTCCGGTTACTAGCGATCATCTCAAGGCAAAGTTATCGAGAAAAGATCCTGAACTCGGTTGATGGGTCTTCATTGCGGCTACCATTCGTGTATATCAAAACGAAGCCATCTCCATATGACAATGCGACATTTCAAGCGGTGTGAAACAGAAGTGCAGGCCAATCTGCTGATTCTGGTGCATAAGGCACTGATACGCGTGTAGTGACCATAAGAACAGAGGTTCTGTGCCGAAGCCTGGTTAAGTCAAGTTTGACCTTGTAGAACATCAGATATTTGAGAAGCACACAGGACCTTGGAAGAGCCAAGTTCGTAACCTGCCCTGCAGACACCGAATGCCTCCATAACGCAGCATGACTAGGCGCGTGTCTAAAAGCGTTTCCATTTGATGCTGACTCGGAAAGTTCAAGAAACTATCACATCAAACAAAAGAACCTCCGCAAAGGGCGAGCCGTCGAGGGTGCAAGAGGGGACGCCGTCAGATCAGAAGGCGTTGGGGCCTGTACGCAGAATAGCTAGGTCCCCCGCAAGGCTCAGCCTCAGAGGACAATAATACCACATTAAATTTAAAAAAAAAAAAAAAAAAAAAAAAAACCTCCGCAAAAGAGACAGGTTTTCCGTAAGTTAAGCGGGTGATACGCCTATAGAGCTGTGAGCACTCATCTACCCATGGATATCTCATTATTTGGGCATAGCAATGATGGACTCTTAGACATCAGTGCCAAACATTGACAATATGATGCATTCTGATTTTCTTTTTTACTGTCTCGTTGGAATTAACCGACCACCCCGCTGTGATGCAATTGACCTTGTGATAGTATATTGTGGGAAGTTGGCTTGTGGTGGCCTCGGGTTTCCTCCCAGATTAAACTTTCAGTCAGTGCAACCATTGGCGGGTGTTACTATTTACATGTGGGTAGATTGTCGAACTCTCTACACACACCCGACAGGCCCCTACAGCTCTTTTTGTTGACTCCCATCTCTTGAACTTTTATATACAGTGATTATGAGTTTCAGGACGCTCGTGTCTTGCTTTGCCGTGCTTGTCTTTTTCACGAAGCTCCTTTATCGGCAATGCCGGCGCCGAAAATCATTTCCGCCTGGACCACCTGGCGTACCATTTTTTGGCAACCTTTTTCAACTCTCCTTTGATTTATGGGTCCCTCTTTCGGCTTGGAAAGAACAATACGGTATAATTACACTCCCCTCGAGGTCGCTCTTAACACTCACATAATACCGCCTCTTTCAACTAGGACCGATATTTCACCTTAACGTGGCAGGACAATCGCTCATTGTGCTCAACACGCACGAAGCTGCAGCAGATCTACTCGATAGAAGAGCTGCCAATTACTCCGATCGCCCTTCTAACATCGTGCGTCGGCTCAACGGAGCAATTCAAAAGGATACAGCGTTTTGACTAATGATACTAACAGGTCGCTTCTGATATGTTGACAGGCGGGTTACTTGTCGTTTTCACTCGATATGGTGACACGTACGCCGAGATTTTCTCATTTTACATTGAACCGATGGTTTATTTGGTCTGGTTCCCAGTTGGCGTCGCATGAGGCGAGCAGCACACGAAGAACTCAACAAGGCGGAATCTCTCAAATTCCGGCCTGTGCAAACAACTGAAGCAGTTATTCTTACCCACGACCTCATAGTGACTCCCCAGAAATGGGACAGTCACCTCAGAAGGTAAGCCTCCATTGGGTTTCCGTCGCCTTCACCTTGACTGAGAGTTATTCAGAGCTGCAGCATCTACCATCATGTCTGCAGTTTACGATCTTCCTACTCTAACTTCGGAGGATGACCCTTCTATCCGTCTGATCAATGATTTTGTTGAAAGATTGGTGCGGTCAGCTTTACCTGGAGCTCATTATGTTGAGTACTTTACCTGGATGCGACACCTGCCCACGAGTATTGCCAAATGGAAGAAATATGCTCTCGATTGGTACAAGACCGATTCAATCATGTTCGAAAGCATGTATGACGAAGTCAAGCATCGACTGGTATTGTTTTCTAATACCTTTGAATATTTGTTGTGATACTGACATGTCAAATACTGAAGTCCGAAGGTGATGAGAGATCAAGCTTTTGTGCTTCACTGATCAACGGTACGGAGAAGTACGGCCTCAGTAACCGGGAGTCTGCTTGGTTAGCAGCAACCATGTTGTAAGCTGAGGACTTATCACTAATATTTTTTGGAGTAATTTTTGTCCTCTTCCCCAGTGCGGCAGGAGCTGAAACTGTGAAAAGTCCTTCATTATTATTGGACCTTACCATTAACAAAGAATTACAGACTTCAGCAGTCATGGCGTGGTTTATCACTGCGATGGCGGCCTACCCAGAGGTGCAAAAACGAGCTCACGAAGAACTTGACGTAGTTGTTGGCCGATCGCGTATGCCCACTTTCTCAGACTTCCCTAGTCTTCCCTACATCCGTGCTATTGTGAAGGAAGCACTGCGATGGCATCCTGTTGATCCTATAGGTAAGTACTTACACCACGCCGACTCTCCAATGAAACTTAGCGGAAACAACCAGGCCTTCCACATAGATCCATCGAGGTCAGTCACAAATTGAATACCAATCAGGTATATCTTCTGATTTAGGTAGGATGATTGGTATAAGGGATACTTGGTACCAGCAAAATCTATCATTGTCGCAAACGTTTGGTGGGACTTAAATTCTTTTGGAATATGTATATTCTCAATCCTTTCTCTTAGGGCATTGAACCGTGATCCCAGCGTGTATGGCGAAGATGCAGAACACTTTAACCCCGCCAGGTTCTTGAATGAGGATGGTTCATTTAAATCTTCAATACCCGATACGAAAGATGAAGGTCACACCACCTTTGGCTTTGGGCGGCGGTGCGTACTTCAAGGCATTCCTTGGCATTTCTCAGGTTGTGACCCTGGTCACGTCTTAGACTTTGCGTTGGGAGACATGTGGCCAATAACTCGTTGTTTATTAACATAGCAAGCATCCTTTGGGCTTCGAGTATCACACCTGCAGATGGACGCCGTCCGGACGTTGACCGCAGCATTAATATGGGACTAGTAGTGTGAGTGATTCTATGATTTATGTTTGGGCGTTGTTCACAGGCCAGAATAACTCTCTAGGCGGCCTGTCTTATTCAATTGTGAATTTACTCCTCGGTTTTCTGACGCAATTAGTATTGTGGAACAGACTAGAGACCTTTCCGTACAGCAGAAGTAGGTCCCGACCAAGCGCTTCCCGCCCCCTGCTTATTAATAGTCTCGTACATTACCTATCGATTCAAAGAATTTTCTGCACGGTCAAATGAGATTGAGACAGCGTTGTATTCTTGGTCCAATTGCTTGACACATCTAACATTTACTTGGGGCTACCAGAAAAGGCCGCGAAGGGAAGGGAAGGGCAGGACATCCTTCAGGCTCCCTTTAAGCTTATCATGCAACAGGGTACGATCAACCATACTTGAGGTCAAGGCACGGACTACCTGATTCTTGCAACAACAATACAACAAATATCTAATTAAACGCCACTGTAACGAAGTGCCCGCTTTTTGACAAGGCAATCATCGTCTGCGTCACACATACAACCTCAAAGAAGCAGTGCTTCTTTGGCATGTTCTAGCACGTAAGAGCCATCCTCGAACCTAGGAGTGAAGCGGACCTTGAACGGAGGCGGTCGACTTCTTACTTTAGTACGTGAACCAGGGCAAGAAGAGATATAGGAACGTACACCACGAGAACCTGGTTTATAGCCTCATTTTCAGAGGGAATAATGGGTTGACCAGCATCATCAAGACATGGCTGGATGTTGTACATCCAAAGCAGAGACGCAATGTTGATCAGAAGGCTGTTGTTGGCAAGGTGCCGCCCTATGCATATTCGACGTCCAAATCCATAAGTCACATGGCCCTCCTCTTTGTTTGCATCGAAGGCACTAAGTGGAACTAGTTGTCCGTCTTCATCGAGGTAACGGTCCGGATTGAACGCAGTAGCAGTCACCCCATACGTTTCTTCGGAACGATTCATAGCCCTTTCATTAAAGTAAGGTTATAGTTTTCTGTATTTAAGGACTCCTTACCAGATATTTGCAATGCAGATCGTATCTTTCGGAATGAAGTAACCTTCATACCAATCGTCCTTATGACAGAGAGCGAGGATGAGTAGGAGCAGGGTACATTTGCGGCTTTCGCACCTCGGTTGACATGTGCTGCATCCCTTTGGTTCTGTTAGATCTTATGACGGGGAACAAAAAAAAGAGCGGCTTCACCAAGAGGGTCTACTGGATGCCATCTCAGAGTTTCTCGAACCAGTGCATGGATGTATGGTAAATCCTTCATATCATCAAATGTCGGTAATCTAGATCGCCCAACCACAGCGTCTAGCTGCATGTGCGCTTTCGACTGGACCTCTGGGTGTTGAATCATGGCAAATAAGAACCAAGACATCGAGGCTGCGACCTGAGAAAGTGTCAAGTTACCCTTCCCAGGCTATAAGGGAAGTTTCTTACCGTTTCAGACCCAGATGCGCTGTAAAAGGATTATCAAGAAAAAATAGGGCTGGAGAGCCTGACACGTACATGCTGGCAGTAAGCCACGAGAGTTGCTTGTCGGTAAGGTCAAGCCTGTCTTGCTTGCGAAGTACAGAAGCCACGAAGCTAGCCTTCTGGTCTCCGTTGTTCTGCAAAGCGAAGATTAAATAATTCTAGAGTTGATCTCGAGAGTTGTAACCCGGCCCTTACCAAACGATCTTTCACATCCTGGAAAAGATTTCCAAACAAATTTGTATACCTTTTCGACCAAAGCTGAGCGTCGCGCTTCCACGGCCAAATCCAATCTGGAACAGATGCTAGAATGGGAAAGTATTCGATGATAGGCCCTTGGTAAAACGCGACTCGCACTATGCGCTGAGTGAACTCGGTTATGCTCGACATAGGCAAGTCATTGACTGAGTTCAGCGTCGGTGCATCGTAAGCTACAGAAAGGACGGTTGAAGCAACATTTCTAAACAATCTCAGTCAAAGATTTTGTATTGATCGAGGCATGGCATACCTCCTGAAGTGCTCATCCCAGTGCTCCGGTTCATGTTGAAGGGCGTCTAACAGTAGGACCGATTCTTTCACTTGGATCGGGAAGTAATCTACTACTACAAGGCGGTGCATTGCCTCGTGGGCTGCACGTCTCATCCTTCTCCATCTGTGTGCATGGGTCAGGTACAAATCCAGGAAAATGGACGAGGTGCGTACAAGGAGTTGTATTGAACAAAGGTAAAAAATAGCCCTTGTGTTAAAATGCCACATGCCAAGATAAGTCGTGGCCTTGAAGAGTAGATGAGCCCCCGCTTCTCGAGAAGTTCTGTGGCTACAGTGTTTGTATTTAGGATTATGACATCCTGTCCAGCGAGATCAAGATACACGATAGGCCCTACATATCCTTATAAGCAAAAGCTTTTCCAGAGCAAGAAAAACTGTGGAGATACCATACTGTGCTTTCCAGTCCATGAATTGAAGCCATGCATCTGGCTTTAATTGCAGGAGATTTCCCACTACTGGCCAACCAATAGGACCAGGCGGAAGAAGTCGTCGTCGTAACATCTGCCCCCACAGTCTGTACAGGTAGAATCCCGTTACGAAAATCAAGAAAGATAAAAGCATTCCAAGCACCCAATCTCGCGGAAAAACAAGTGTTAAGGACGTTTCACTGATTTGCTTCGAGGTCGCAAACTTGCACGATTATTCAACTCCTTTTGAACATCTCTGAAGCATGAGAGATAATTGCAGTGATGGTAATCCAAGGGGTAATCTGAGGAAGGAAATGATTACCGGCGCAGGCGGGTGTTCCGCGTATCGGGTGGCCGGCAGCTGAAATAAATCCAGAGACTTCTGGAAGGAAGTTTTCAAATTTCCAGGAATGGGTCGTTATAGCGGAGAAATCAGCCCAGAATATCAAGGATGTTCGGTAACAGTTAGTGACGGTGACATAATGAAAGTTAGACAGAACTTTATAGCACGCTATCTAATTTGAAGCAACGAAACTGATTGCCGATTGGATATTTCACGGGGTTCCAGTGATGAATCGATGAAGCTATCAAACACATACTGATTTCTTTTCTGACTCTGACAGAAATTTTTATTTTCCCTGGGCGTATGCTATGGGCGTATTGCTCTGCTGCGGCGACTTTTCTTCCGCCTTCGGTCCGAGAAAAATACATGTGCTGCACGTACAAGAAAAATTCCTAGAGATCATCAAAGTAACCAACCACGAATATTAATTCAATTAAAGGCTGTTTCGGACGGTGGGTAAGCATCTACTTTTTTTTTTGCACCGAAGTAAGTCACTGACCGAGGAAGAAGGGGAACTCTCCTGCTTCGCTGAATCTCCAGCCCTCGCATTGCAAAGTATCTGTGACTCTCAAAGCTCCAACAATCATTGGCTCTGACCCAGTTACCGAGCCCATCCAAATAACGCTTCACCTCACTCTGAACTTCCTCTCCAAAAAATGGGATAGAGTGCATGTCGATTAAGAAATTCCGTTCGAGCCTTGAGTGGTAGTCGCTGATCCACCTCATGGCTTCACCCAAACCAATCTTTTCATGATGCATCACGATAGTGACAATATTGTGGCCGTCATCACCACGGGCTTGCTCAACGTTATAAGAGCACAGATCCTAGCAGACGTTGAAGAGGGAAGGCTCAAAAGGAGGAAATTCAAACCTTACGTTTCCTAGGATGAGCATATCAATGCAAGCATTGGTAAGCCTCTGGATAATAGGATGTTCAAAGACCTCCTGTGGAGCTTTTAACCCAAATTGCAGGATAACAAAAGAGGGCTTCGCCCCGATCGTATCACGACGGACAAGAAAATACTCGTCAACGCTCCTGATGTAATTCTGAGCTCGATCCTGAGCTTGCTGAACAACCGAGGCAGTATATTTGTCGAACGTCTCGACGAATCGACAGCGTACGTTCTCAGATGCGCAGTGCATCGACAACTTCCAAAATCTAGACCAAACACAGTATCGACAATCCATGACGTGACGAGAGGCGGCTCTTTACTTACTGTCGAGCAGCCTCGCCGACGACGCATTCATCAGGTGGCCTTGCCTTGTCAGGATTGCGTATGGCGTCCATGACCATGGCGGCCATTTGCTGGGCTTCCTCAGGTGCCGCAACATCCGTATATTCATCGAATAAGAAAAACAGATTCATGAGATCGCAGCCGGCACGAATGATGTCTACAATTCAAACCTGTCTTGAGATCTCCCGGCGTGGTAGCAAAAGGAAGCGGCAGACCTTTGTTTTCTAGGGGATATGCGAGGGAAGCAAGCAGATCTGAAAGCAAGGATTGGATACCATTCTCTCACTCGAATGGCAGGTAGATAGAACTGACTGAAATCGCATAGATCGAATGCTTGTTGCGTGCGAGGAGTGAAGGCATTGAAGCTTTGAATCCATGCTGATGATTCCGCCTTAGCTTCGAGGTAATACGGATTAAGGTGACGCTTCCAGGGCCAGTTTGCGAGAGTATCAGGAAGAAGTAACACAGTTTCTGAAAAGTCAACGGCCATCCTTCCGCAAATTTCTGCTGAAGAATATGCTAACAAGTCTAGAATTTTTTGGGGATGATATATTGCGATTGGTGTCTGTTAACTATGTGCGCTCTCCTCTGAATCAACCGACCAAGTCGCTCTGATAGAACAGAAGATGGGGGATAGTGCCTGTCCGCATGGTGGATTGCTGTTGTGTGACACTGTTCGGAATGGACCCCCCAACGGACGAATACCGCTTAAATTGGATGATACGACTCGGATGAAGACGTCTGAGAGAAGCGTAGCTGTGCTGGCCGACTTCAGTCCATGATCAAACGACGCAACCGCAATGATCTGATCAGACTAGCAAGACTTCAAAAGGGCGTACAACTGACTGTGGTGATTCATTCAGACTACTATAGTCGGCGTGATGCTTCAAGAAAAGGGTCCGTGTTACGTGTGGCAAAACAATTTGGATGAGGGCAACTATCAGACGCCCATGTGTTAATCAAAGAGCCTTTACTCACTTGTGTCAACGGAGATTTGAGAATCTCAGTTGTGATCCATTGGAATATCTGACAGACTTGATCAAGCTCCGGCGGATCTCACTGGAATTGATACATAGCGTGATACTGCCGCATAACGAAGACATGGAGCTGGGACCCCCACTAGGCATTTGTTTCAGATCAGACTGCCGGTGCCATACCCACTGGCAAGAATGATACTTACGTGGTTGTGCATATGGTTGCTAAGCGCTGATCACAGAAGGCCAGCATCAGAACTTGTCACAGTAGAAGTGGCTTCTTATTCGATATTCCAAGAGTATTGTGACAGCAGACGTAGGCAGTGCCAGTGAATGACACAGTGGAATTCAAGGTCAGGCTGCCAGTGGCCATCTCATGTGAAACAAAATTTATTCGGAGGTGTGCCATTGCCAATCTACCGTGTCTATATTGCAATCATTTTGCATTCAACTGGTCCCCTTACGGCTGTAAGCGTGACCACCAGCGCCTACATCGATGTAAGTAAATTCTTCCAATCATTAGAATTGCGTTTCTTATGTTGGAACTATGGTTATGACTCAACCTAGAAACTTTCCTCAGCAGCCGTTGACATCTACTTCTTACCCCTCAACACCCACGCCCATCGTCACGCTTTTATTGACTTTCCAAGCGCGTTGACTCATTCTACGCTCATTGACACTCACCACAGCCAACACCTCTTTCTATCTGCATTATCACTTCCCACCTGCATTCTCCACCCCCGACGACACGACGATCCTTCATTCATAGCAATACTTTTCCCATGTGGCACTCAACTCTGACAACATTCTACACGTTTTATGGCATTATCTGCCCCCGGGACTCACTCACCACCACCCCGTCCTGGTCTCAATGCCCAACCTTGACAGCTGTTCTGGTAAAGATCTACCATCTACCGATGAAGAACTGGAACGAAGTTTCCCTGACAGATCCTGGTGTCGATAATCTCAACATTGTTGGTATGAGAACGACACAAGTCGACGACAACGCTGATTCTTTCAATAACAGTTTCGAGCATACAAGAGACGGGGAACAAGGGTCGCTGGGCCTCCAGAGGCACCCTTTATCCCAACTCTTCCGCCCCCTCGTCCTCTTCTTGGCTTCGCGCATTCTCTGGTCCTCCACCTCGCGAAACTGGCCAACTATCTCGACCTCGGACCAAACAGTTAACATTCTTTCTATCGACGTCCTGATCCTGCTGTCGGGCCTTCACTTTTGGTAGTGTTGCCTCTCAACCTAGAAATTTGTTGATTGATTTGTGTCGTTAGCTCGTGGGCCACAGTATGGGTGTTCGGTAGTTACGCGGAACTGTCCCATTTTGTTGGAACATAAATACCGAATTATAGGAGTGGCTGTTCTATCGTAGAAGGTGATCGCGCTCCTTATCCATGATTTAGTCTCTTTCAAATCGACCGTGACAGGATCTGCGATTGAAGCTTATCACTTATGAGCAACCTTTTGAACACACGCCCAGATGGGTTCGACAGCATCGAAGAAGTAGTAGAATGGCAGTAAGTTCCTCACTTCGGGTCTCATTCTTCGCTAAGTGCATTTTATAGTGTAGCAGTGACTAAGGCGATACGGAATGCTCATTCTGCGCGAATCTCCGTGCCGTCAATTATAGTTTCTGACCCAAACGCAGTGCGCCCCTACAGATAACGCACGTCACTCCGCTCCGCAGTAGCTAAGTAAGATTCGTCTCTAGATATTTTTTTTACATAATTCTAAGCGATCCACATACTCATGAAAGCACTTAGGCTTATTTCAAGGACTATCCAGCACTTTCCTTCAAGCACGCGCGGCCCGAATCCTCATTCTAGCAGGAACCGATCGGCTAGACAGGAGATGATCATTGGGCAGATGCAGAGAAAGTTTCAAATCGTTGTCATCCCAAATGTTGGGCACATGCTGCAGTTTGAGTCCTCTCTCTTGGTTCAACTGTGCTAAACTCTCACTGCTCAGGACGATCCAAGGAAGCTTGCAGAAATCATGGAAGAATTTTGGAAACGTAACGACCGCGTTGTAGTGGGTGTGAAGAGGGTTGGAGACGCATAGAACTCTATCTGTACATTAGAACCCCACGAATGCAGGATATTTTACGAATCACTATCAAGTATTGTCGCCAATCTTTTCCTCACCCCTTTTATCCTCTTCATCTTTGCCCAACCTAACAGGCAGCCCCGCGAATTTATTCCACAGCGCCTCATATTTCCTCCTCTGCGCCTCACTAACACTCGGGTTTACTTTCCCTAGCGCCGTAGCAAGATCTTCCACTTGCACCATGAGCTTTTCAGACTCGGATGGCACTATGCCTACCGAGTCCATCTCATCGAGCGCACCAAGAGTTCGCCTGAGCGCGATGACACCCGCCTTGCGCACGAGTGTCGCAAGATCCGCAGCACTGTACCCATCGCACCGCTCCCGGACAAGGACCTCGACGCCGAGATGCACCTGATGTACCGATGCACCGTCCATGCTACCCAGTATTACTTTGCGTGTCACGGTGCGCACGATCTCGGCGCGCTCGTCTGGCGAGGGGAGGTCGACGTAGAGGAGTTTATCGAGCCGCCCTGGGCGTACCATGGCTGGGTTGATCATTGTTCCGGCCTCTTGATAGGCTGCACAATGGCCATGTGCAGCTCCTCCCTCGTTCCGCGGAGCGCACCGACATCCGACCATGTCACATCGGGAACAGTAGCGAAGCCCTCACGCTTGGAGGACGGCTGTACATGTTTCAACGTTTGCAGGAAGTCCAATGCATTGATGCAGATCAGCGCCAGCTCCTCTTCGGTAAGGGGATCCGGGTGGGCATTGAGGAAGTGAGCGATAGAGCCGGGGGACGCATCCGATACCATGTGTGAGAATGGTGTATTCGATTTTGGAAGTGAATCGTTGGCGGTTAGGGTTAGCGGGGTCTGGTTGACAACCATGGCGACATCTTCGTCGGATTGAGTGGATCCTGGTAGGGGATCTGGTAGAACCAACGTTCCATTGGATAGTTTGAAAATTCTTTTGATAGCGATGATTCCCGCAGCACCCGTTAGCGCAGACAAATCTACTCCAACGTAACCTGGTGCAGCCTTCGCAAGGACTGCAAAGTCAAAGTCGCCCGCTAGGCGGAGTTTAACACAGAGTACTTTGAGAATTCTAGAAACAACGAATGACTGAGTTCGACATGATTGGTCAATCTTACTTTACGCAAACTTCCTCGTCGGGAACACCCATACTAATTTCATGATCAAATCTCCCAACTCTCCGAAGAGCTGCATCAAGAGAGTTTTGTCCCATGATATGTCTGAACAGACAGTCAGCCGAAAATCGAGATAAAGATGTGCAGCATACGTACCATCCATACAAGTGAGGAACTGTGCAACAATCCCCCTCTCCATCTCTCGTTGTGCACTTTCACGTTTCGGTGTAATTGCATCGATTTCGTCGGTGAGGAGAAGACACGGGGCCACACGCTAAGATGCACGAATTAGATAGATAGATACAACTTTAGAACGATCATATTTGCCTTGGCTTCAAAAGTATCTCTAAGGGTTTTTCGAACTCGTCCGACATGCCCGAAACTATTGAAGGGGCAGAAATATTAATGAACGGCACCCCGAGTTCCTGAAAATTTTGGTTAGCAGGAAAAATGTAAAAGGTCTAATGTACTCACGCCTGTCATCGCGTTGGCTAGTAGCGTCTTTCCGCATCCAGGTGGCCGATGCAACAAAACATCTCGCGGCGGCTGCACGCCCGTGTGGAGATAGATCTCGAGGTGACACAGAGGCATGGCGACGAGTTCCAGCATTTCTCTACACAAGCTTCGACACCCCCAAGGTCTGCTAGTCATGCGGTTGGTGGTGTATGGTCCTTCGCGATCGCATCGGATAGAACTGACTGAAATCGCATAGATCGAATGCTTGTTACGCGCGAGGAGTAAAAGCATTGCTTTGAATCCTTGCTGATGATTCCGCCTTAGCCTCGAGGTAATACGGATTAAGGTGACACTTCCAGGGCCAGTTTGCGAGAGTATCTAACACAGTTTCTGAAACATCAACGGTCATCCTTCTACAAATTTCAAGCTCTGCTGAAGATATGCTAACAAGTCTAGAATTTTTGGGGGATGACATCTTGCGATTGGTGTTTGTTAACTATGTGCGCTCTCCTCTGAAGCAACCGACCAAGTCGCTCTGATAGAACAGAAGATGGGGATAGTGCCTGTCCACATGGTGGATTGCTGTTGTGTTACACTGTGTTCGGAATGGACCCCCCAACGGACGAATACCGCTTAAATTGGATGAAACGACTCGGATGACGGATGAAGACAAGAGAAGAAATAAGTCAAGAATCAAAAAATCGACTAGGTCCGGAAAAGAAGTGAATTCATGAGGACGACGAACACATAGGCCATGAATGATGAGTGCTATCTGTCTATAGCCAAGCGCTCAGAGTTCAACGTTCAACCTCCGCCGCTATCGAACTTACTGTCGCCGCTTTACTGCATAATGATCCGGTCTTGCAAGTCTGCTCATTGTGTTTTATGAGTACGGGACCCGGTTGCTCATTCGCGGACCGCGCCTGTGTAATTTTCCTTCTTCTTTCCTTCTATATAGTGAAAACACAAGGATGATGATTTTGATGATACGAGAAATCAGAAAACTTCAATTCTACGATAGATTCCAGATGCAAACATGTGCATATCACACCTTCAATCACGGCCCTGTGTTTCAAAATTTTAGAACGATGCAAAATCCTTTTCTTTAGGATTAAGCCAAGACTTAGAGACGTTATGGCCTTGTATAGCACAAAAATTTATGGAGACATTCTGTTTCAAGAGTTGGGGTGCATAGTTTCGAACTGTATTATCCTACAAATAAAGTGGACATATTGTGCGTAAATCATGCATAGTGTTCTCCAACAGTGCCCTTGCCCATCTGTAGAGGTGACAAGTCGTATTCTACAGAAGTAGCGACATGAACTCCAGGCCTGATGTCCAACATTCCCTGTGCATTCGACTTAGTGGCCAGTGTGCTTCTGCCTGAGGTTGAACCATGGGTTAGCCCCAGTCCAACTCTCACACTTCAAGAGAGGTCAGGGAACAGAATTTGCTTCGAAAAGATATTCTTACATGATGAGTAAAGGGGTCAGCGTCTAGATTGAATGATCTCGCATGTTATTAGCATAAATGATTCTTAAAGAGCAAGGCTTACGGCAATTTGAATAACGCTATCGAGTGCCACAACGACAGCGATGTTATTAGACAAATACAGGCCGACCACGACAATGGTTGCTGATGCAAAAAGTGTCCCGGATTCAACGACCATGAAGATAATTGACGCGTATTTGTTGTTTCTTGAAAGACCTGTTCCATAGAGCGACCGACTAACCTGATAAAGCTTGTAGACGATCATAGCGGTAACACCGGCGTTGACCACAAGGTCCATGGTCCATGTGACAATCGCCCAACTGTGCAAGACGCTGTCAAAGACAGCCACACCAGACTGGGCGCCTCTAGCGCAAGCCCTATATGCAGCCGCTAGTCCCAAGTCAGTTGGAATTGAATGCGAATACTCGTCACCATACCAATATGTATAGCTTCAAGGACCATCTGAGGCAATTGTGAATCAAGATGATAGTTTCACCGTATTTTAAATATCACATACTGGCACCACAACAATTTTCCAGTTCTTGGACCACACAACCCAGAGGCGCCAAATCTAGAAAAGAGTCGGTAGGACATTCTTTGTAATTGCACTTGGAAACAATCACAAGAATGAGATCTTGTGAAAACACCTGATCAAAGACCGAACATTAGTGGATATAACCTATGATACTTCCTGGAAGACAGTCACATTGGTGATGTAGATGGCCAACTTTGTTACGGGAATGGGACTCGCTTGGTTTGCGAAGTAAAGACTTGCACCTCCGGGGGCCCCATAGATAAAGGCTTCCAGCAGCTGACGCAGCACAAGGGCGACATGTGCCGTGGACAGGATAAACAACCAGCAAACCACTGCGGTCAAGAAGCTGAAGAGGTAACAGTTAGACGGTATATTCGAAGATGAATGTGGCTGCGAACTTTGGGGTTCCTTTCCTTCCCCTGCCAATGAGCACATAAAGAGAAATGAAGAAGGTGATACAACTAAAATCGGAATAGACGACTTGTTAGTATGCATAAAGAAGGAACTATACAATTAATTACTTCATTCCTAGGAGTTTTCCATCGTTTCAGCTCAGACAAAGACGCGATCCCTTCGACTCACCGTAGAGAAGCGTTTCTATCCAAATTCCAACGAGAAACATTCGATCGAGGGGTGGTACGACGGCTTCTACATTTGCCATGTTTAATTTGAAAGCAATGACTTTGAAGAAAGAGCGTGTTGGGGAGAAAGAGCAGTTACGCCAAGCCTAGGTATGATACCTTATATCAGGGGTAAGCACTCAATAAGGATGCCTCACTGAAGCCTTTAGGTTGTCAAGATCATTTTCTGTGTTTTGACAAGTGATGCAACATGACATCGCATGCCACTTGCATCAAGTGCGGGGAGTCCCACGCTTAGAGTAAAGGGGTACGATGTTGTTATCAGTAAGTGTGAAGGAAACTGACAGTATTGACATCTACGCGTGTCACCCCAAGTCGACGAAGTTGCCGGCTATCAATCTGTGTAAGGAGTACACACATAGCAGTAGGCTGGCGCCAACACACGAAGACTACCTCTATATTCATACATCCTGATTCACGATGGCAAAGATCAGGTAGATATTGCTTGTCTCCAGAAGAAGGATGTTTAAGTCCACGGCGAAATTCAGATGGCTGGTTTGTGCTTACCCGGCGCAGCGCATGCATCAAGTGGACCATATACTCCATATAGTCGAATAGAGTTCCGAGTTCAATGACCACATGGCAGAGGAACAGTTACAGAAACCTTTACTAGAGTCTAGACTAGTAGGCACTGCCTCGCGATACCAGTTATGAAAAAGAACCAAGATTGGAGAGGGTCAGTAGGACAAAGTTTGGGTGACGTGGGGTGTACGGTAGCACTGCGTACTGCACTTTTGTCATACAGATGTTATGGATGTTGAGCCCAAGAGAGTTGTCCGTAATATACGCAGTGCACAATCACTACTGGCACGGACCGTACAGCCAAAGACGATCATGACGATTCCTACGGCTTTGTTCCAGAATATCAGTCAAAGGAAACAGGATGATGGATCATGCCAGGGACGATGGTTTGGTGTCTGATGAGCATCAAGGTGATGGAGTGTAGTGTGTGAAAGACGAGGAAGGAAGGAAGCAAGGAAGCAAGGAAGTGATTGGATCAGGGATTATGGAAACATCATGATGTTATGCAAACCCTTAGCTTCCCTTAGTTGTTTGAATGTTCAGAAGAAGCGTATACTGATCAACCATGAGTAGTGTGCCTCGAACGAAGCTCCAGAGAATCGGAGGGTATCATGATGTAAGCCCATCTGCATTCTTTGGTAATTATGGAAATTTTGAGAGCCTTGACTGATGGATCATCTCAAATTCATCTGGGCCCATCATCCTCACTGCCTAACTGACCGTCTAGAGAAATTGATCTCAAAGCTTGTGCGCACTGGCGATGTCCTGAGCAGGCCCGGCTTTAAAAGGAAGATGGTTTGTTGCTCGTTTCATTATCATCCAAAACCTACAGCCTTCTCACAAAATGTGTCTTCACAAACTCCAACTCCTCGTTATTTGTACCGCGCTAGGTGTTCGCATCGCAGGTAAATTGCGTGGTGTCTTTTTTAAAGCCATACTGATACCTAGTAGAAGCACTATCTGCCTCAAGCGCTGCATCCTTTGCAAAAACGCCGTTTGATTTCATCATTGTTGGCGGTGGCAATGCGGGTCTAGTAGTTGCTTCGAGGCTGTCTGAAAATCCCTCCGTGATGGTGGGTATCTTGGAGGCTGGTGACTATCATCCCGACGATCCCGTCATTGAGGTTCCACAATCTTTTGCTGCCTCCAATAATCCAAATGGAACCTCGCTGCTTGGTAACTCCGAGTATGATTGGAAATTTACTTCTACTCCTCAGCCAGGTTTAGATGGCGCCACAATCCGCTATCCCAGGTACACTTTATCCATACTCTGTTATTGACATTTTAATGACATAAGTCCCTGAAATCATAGAGGAAAGGCGGTTGGTGGTTCTACAATTATGAACTCGATGGTGAGCATTCAACCATACCCTTGCCTACATTGCGCCTGACGATGGTCCAATAGATATGGCAACGTGGGGGTGAAGATGAATACGACGCATGGGAGGTTATGGGGAATAAAAACTGGAGCTACTCCTCACTTCTCCCTTACTTTAAACGATCGGAAGCATGGACTGCACCGTTAACGTCTGTCGTCAGCACGACACCAGAACCAGCCGCAATTCATGGATTGGCTGGTCCAGTGAATGCAAGTTATTTTATCACCATTTTGGCCCATAACACTACAGCTCGTCCAACAGATATCATACAACAATTTTTTGACGGATCTTGACAAACCCGCCGCTTTATCTGCTCTTTCCCTTGGACTTCCAATAAATTCAGACCCGGTGTGCACATCTCTTTTCAAGATCTAGTCTCTTCGCCTTTGACCGTAGTCATCTAGGACAATGGGTCAATCCTCGGCATCTCTAACATTGCTAGAAATGTTGATCCCACTAAGGGAATCAGAATGCACGCTGGAAACACTTATTACGCTCCCAATGAAAACCGACCTAACCTCATTCTCCTCACTGGAGCTCAGGTGTCCTCCATACGCTTTAGTGAAGGGTCCACTGGACCTCTAGTTGCTCTCGGTGTTACCTATATATATGGTAACCAAACCTTCCAAGTTTCGGCCACGAAGGAAGTGATTCTATCGGCTGGTCAGTGAAAATTCTTTCAGAATGCTGCCAGACTCACCTACAAGAGCCAGGCTCCCTGAAATCACCCCAGATTCTGGAGCTCTCCGGAATCGGTGATAAGAAATTGCTGAAGAAGCTCGGTATCAAGACGCTTTTAGATATGCCTACCATTGGCGAAAATCTTCAGGTCACAGGTCGTTACCCCTTATGCCTCCTATACCAACTAATTGAGGGTTGTGTAGGATCATCCGATTATTGTCAGTGATTTCATCGTCAAAGCTGGCGTGGTAACTTTGGGTGTGTGAGATCCTTTGCCTTGTCATGCGGTTTCTTAGTTCTGTTAGATAGGTTGTCGTTCGATGCGTCCTGGAAAGAACAGCAACAACTTATTTAGTGAGTTCGAGCTAAATCTACATGCCTTTCCGGCCCGAAAATGACTCTGAAATCTTGTAGTCAAACCAATGCAACTGGGGCTCTAACGTACACACCAGGCGTCATGGGGCCAACGACTTTACAGACTTTTATAGCACCCGGTCGTCTCGTCGACCTGTTGAACTCTCTGAACACAACATTGTCTCACACAGACCTCACCCCCTTGCAACAAATACAGTATACTGTCCAGAAGCAGTTCATATCGAGCAACCGCACACCTTTTATCGAGCTTGTTTTGGTTCCTTACGGTGGTGTGGCCTCTGCTGCTGAACCTGGTACATCGTATGTGACGTTATGTACGATGTTGGTGGTACGTCCATATATTTTCAATTTGTCCGCACTGCTACACAACTCTCACAGCATCCGTTCTCGCGTGGCTCTGTGGTAAGTAGCCATCCAAGAATTCTATCGGGCAGAAGCTGATCGTGCCTGTAGCACATCAATCAAACTAACCCTCTTGCAAGCCCGGTTATAGACCCTAAATTCTTTGACATCTCTTTCGGTGGGTGCATTGGCTCGTGTTTTCTCCTTCCTGAAGCTTAGCACGTTCATAAATAGATAAAGAAATCGCCATACTTGCAGCTCAGCTGATTCGAGAGTGGGCATCTGAATCATCATTGAATGATTTAATCAGCCAGCCTCTTACTCCTCCCGCGAGCACCCAATCCGACCAAGATTGGGAGGCATTTGTCAACCAATACACAGGAACGACAAACCATCCAATAGGTAATAATCCACCTGATTTTCTGCTCTAAGACGTGCAGCTCACATGGTCGGATGAAGGAACGACGGCAATGGCCCCACAGGCTCTGGGTGGTGAGTTGCGATCATCTTGCAAGTTTCATGAGATTGGGAGTTGATATGTGGACAATAGGGGTCGTTGATACAAACCTCAAGGTTTACGGGCTGAAAAATATCCGAGTTGTGGACGCTGGCATTATACCGCTAACCATTGGCGTTCCTATCCAACCAACTGTTTATGCAATCGCGGAAAAGGTTAGTCAAACCTAATACTCCCAGTGCATCTCAATAACAGTAACATATAGGTCTCTGATTCCATTAAGCAAGAATATGAAATTTGAGAAGGAACATTTAGGGCTTCGGCGCAACACAATACCACGAGGATATGATATTTTGATCCTGTATTCTGAGTCCAAATTGAGACGAGTGATTGTGACCATCTGTAACTGATACCACATAACAGTCCTGTGCGGCGTCGAAATGAGATTGTTCCCCCCGTTGGAGTTGTTGGAAATATAAGCTGTAGCGAGCGTTGTACCGATTCCCATCGTGGCAGGGCTGCAACCCGTAGGCAAGGAGGTGGGACATGGGACGTGGGACGCTGGTGGGGCCTGATCCGAAAGTGGGGGGATAAACGCCACGGGGAGCCTAAGGTGTCACTAGATGCACTGACCACGGAAGTGAGGGCTCACATGAACACACCAGTCTAGCTGCCCAAGGATTTCAACAGGGCGCAACTGCAACTTAACTCAATATTAGCGGCAGCGGTAGACACCTCTGCAAGGGCTGTCTTTTCGAGGCCTTTTGATATTGAAGAGGTAGTGCAAAGCGCCACGTGAAGGAGAGATCGCTGGAGTGTGCAAGGGGCGCGGATGATGTTTCGTACAAGGATCTGCTTGCCGTACCAAATGAAAATATCGTGAATCTGTTAAACGAGTGTGTTGCGAAGAGAGAGATCTTGGTCCAATGGTTGGTCTCCTTGGTCATTGGCATCCCAAAGTCGAAGAAGGATGCAACGTTGCCGGCAAACTACAGACTGATTGTCCTCGAGTCGTGCTTCCTGAAGTTCTTCACGCTGCTTATTGATATGAGAATTAGGGAGTTTGCCGAGGGAGAAGGGATCATACCACTCACTCAAAACGGGTCCCGCGAAGGGTATCGAACAAACAATAACCCTTTCATCCTCCTCACTATGATCGATAAGGCAAGGTCAGAAGGTTCCTCTTTGTATATCGCGTATATTGACATTCGAAATGCATTTCCCTCCGTCCATCGGGATACGCTGTGGGTGAAGCTGGCATCAATGGGTATTGCGGGCCCCATCATTGGCTGGCTATGGAAGTTGTATAGGGACATGGCATACCTGGTGCGATGCGCGGCGAGGTATTTCGGAAATTCTTTTGTGACCTGGGGCTCCTAACCGTAGACCCGGGTTCGCCGCTCGAGTGGAACCTGTTCCTGGCGGACTTGGTCGTCATTATCTTCAAGTTCCCAGGAGACATATGGCTTGGGGGAGTCCGTTTGTCTCACCTGGAGCAGGCTGATGATATTGCGTTGATGACGAGAAGCCCCGTTGAAATGCAGGCGAAGCTGAGCTACACTTTTCAATGGGCGGCGGATAATGGGTGTGACCTACAATTGGAAAAGTGTGTCATTAGTGTGGTAGCTGTGGGGCCACGCAGGCAGTATAGGCTTTACCTGGGTAGCCATGTCCTGAAGGCGGTCGAGTCCTTCAAGAACGTATTACTCTTCAGACGAAGCCTGGTGCCGTATTTGCCAAACACTATGATGCCTCGCGACCCAGCGTTTTGTTGGAAATGTTCCTGTCTGGGACCTCAGAACGCTGTAGATGGCTCGGGTCGATCCTTACCTTGAATCGGGGGTCGAGGTCATCCTGGATACATCGGCGCCGCAACTTGCCCTGTCAGAAAAGGTCCAGCACTATTTTATTCGGCGGATGATGGGACTGCATGTGAGGTCGATACTTGCGGCGCTGTTCTCGGAAACTGGGCTTGTGCCAATCCGTCATCGTCGTGCATTGATTGCGCTGGGGTACCTCCGATATTTAATCGGGCTCCCACGGCATCGGTTGGCATCGAGGGCAATGACGGAGGCGATGTCGATGGCTTAACGGGGATTAGTGTCTTGGGTGTCGGACTTATGTTAAGGTGGTTCTCGCAAGTTTTCCGGTGCCTATTCTATGGCTGCTTCCTCATGGGGCCGTTACCGAGCGCTCGAGGCGGACGTTAACGCACTGGAAGTTGAGGTGCGGAAGTCGGTGGAGTCTTGGATCGACTCCCTCATCAAAACGTCGGTTCAGGCCCAGGACCTGTTGCCAGAGAGATTTGAGATGGAGAAGGATGTGAAGGTCAGAAAGATACTGAGACGCTGTTGGGGTTCAACGCCCCCCTCAGTAGGTGTGTGTGTTCGGCGGGCATGGGTAGACTAAGATAATAGACATAATACTTTGTGGTTAGTTATTTACGGCTGTTCCTGAATGGGACCTCGCCACTCCAACTTCAATCATGCACCTCACCAGCACCTCCCCAGGTCTGCCACACGACGCCCGCCCGGTAAGCGAACCTCTTATTTCAATTTCATTTCCTATAATGATTCGGGCAAGGTGAAGTGGGGGAGTTGCCCGGGAGCGCATCTGCTTTGAAACTGAATTACTTACCCATTGCCAATAAATATTTGTATCCTGCTCATGTATGGGATCCCCTTTCTTCCGTTGAGCCTTCATCTACCCCTCCTCATCCTAGATCCAACAGGGCTTCGGGTACTGGATCCCACTGCTGCCTTCCCTGCACTATAGCAGCACCAGGTAGCGCGACAACCTGCATAGCAGATGGTCTTCGCGGGCCTGGTGCTTCATGGGCACATCTTGGCGCAGTGGGGAGGGTACAGCTATGTTTTCGGGATTGTTGGCGTGTAGGGGCTGGGATCAATGAGCGGCGTGGTTGGCACGGAGTTGAGGTGCATGCATGTGTTCTTGGGAGTGGTGCTCTGGTGTAGATTCGCCGTCGGTGTTACTTTCAGCGAGTATCTAGGGCTGGTGGTGGGGTGAGTTTGAACGGCTGGATAGGGTCAACAAATTTTGTGGGCAGACTATACGAGTTGTTGGGGTTGTCTGCAGATTTTTCAGGCTGTGTTAGAGCTGTTGGAGGGTTAATTCGAGGTGACCGAGAGTGAGGTAAGAGCGACATGAGAAGTAATTGGGCGGTCTTGGCGTCAGACTAGTCTGTGTGTGGTTTGCGCTAAAAAATAATGTGATTTCTGGTCCGGAAGTTCCCAAGCCGAGCCCCAAAAGATGCCGCGCGACGTAAGATCTAAGCTTCTAAGTCGAGAAACTGCGAGCGTAGTGTGAGACGATGCTGTCTCGTTGCCGCGCCCGCAGGTTTATAACTACAAAAGTTCTTTGTGAGTGAGTAGGGACAAAGAGATGCGATCTGATAAGATATTCTATACCCGAGTTATACAAATCAGACCCCTCGGAAGGCACCCTGCGCGAAATTCTGTATATGGCCATCGGTCAGCCATTGCTCGGGGTAATAGGCTGCCCCATCGACAAGCTCTGGCTTAGATGCATTTCCACGGGAGACCAGGACTTCATCAGGCACAAGCTCACAGCGAACATGGACGAAACATATCATTATTGAAGAGATATAACAAATGTCTTACTGCAGAGAATACGAT
>JABAJS010000176.1:9628-20902 GCA_018221635.1 Tephrocybe sp. 10521TJB
CAGATTGAAAGCAACATCGTTTTTCGACTTTTCATGAGAGCGCAATGGTCGTAGCTCGCAAAACTCCTGTGGCGCCAGCGCCTTCTTCTTCCCGCTCATCTTCCTCTCAGCCCGCTCCAAAGCCCGTGAAAACAAAGACACCACCAACGCCTGTTGCCAACAGCAATGGCAAATCCTTGGCCCCAACAAAGAGGGCGAAATCTTCTCCCAAGAACAAACCAAAAGTGTGTGCAACTGACACGCAACTATGCCACGTCTCTGACTATTTTTCAGCGGACAAATTCATCATACTCATATAGACTGTTCCTGTTGCTTTTATCGGCATTTGCAATTTACACAGTAACAGTGTGTCCAACAGATTTCCCTCGAACATCACATGTCTGTCACTCGCTCGATCTCTACAAGACTCATATACTCGATCCATACGTTGTTCCGCCAGTCGAAACTCTCCTTCACCACGCTGAGCCTTACGTCGCGCCACTCAAGCCTTACGTATCTTCTGCCGTAGATTTCACGCGCACACATGTCACTCCTAGTGCTTCTGCCCTTATTGACTTTACCCTAGCACAATATCGTGCCCATATCGCACCCCGACTCTATTGGTTCTTTGTTGACCAGTACTGGAACGGCATCATAAAACCGATCTACTACCAAGGCATCCATCCACACCTTGAACCCCACACCCGCCCCTACAGAGTTTACTACTCAAGATTCATCGTTCCTGGTGCTCAGAAAGCGGCAAATAACGTTTACGCTACTTACGTCTGCCTGAGGCCGCACGCGATACTCTATCTATCAACAGCACAGCGGCACGCGATCAACGCGTACGGCACGGCACGTCCCCACGCTATCACGCTATACCAGCGCATGCGCCCACATGCAGTCACAGTGTTCGAAGCGGCAAAGGCTCATGTCCTCAACCTTACAAGCAAGGTTGGAGAGCTTCGTAGGGCGTTTGTCGACCCACACGTTATCCGGATATGGGAAAAAGTCAGCGAAATAGACGTCACTTCCTCCAACACGGCTTCGGCCTCCAGCTCTACCGAGGCCTCGACGGCTGCCCCAACTCCAACGCAGGCCCTCGAAGACGAACCCACTCCCTCCCCGTCGTCTTCAGTCGTCATCGAAGCCGTGACCATCACTCCCGAGCCTGAGTCTGTTACCGTCGAGTCTGTGGCCGAACCTGAGCCAGAACAAGAAGCCGAACTCGAGGCAACAGCTCCTCCTCAGGCCGAGACCCCCACTCCATCGCCTTCTTCATCCTCACCACCCGCGCCCTCCTCATCAATAGAGGCGGATATTCCCCCTCCATCAGCCCAAGTACATGCATCTTCCGTTCCTTCATCTGAGCATGAAGCTGCCTCAGCTGCTTCCGTCGTAGCCGCCTCCCTTCACGCCGACGCCTCAGCAGTCTCAGAGCCCGAAATTGACGAGGAGCCCCAATCTGCCGAAGAAGTCGACGACTTCCTCAAAGACATCGGCTTCTCTGAGGACGACGATGAGGTCATCCCAGAGCCTGTTGTCGAGGAAGCACAGGAAGAGGAGGAACAGACTGAGGCATCCCCTGCATATGGAGAAGTACCGCCATCTCCTGAAGAGAGACAAGCTATCACTGCCGAGAAGCGCGCGAAGATCACTGCGCGGCATGAGCGGTGGCAGTCGGACCTCGATGCCCTGGTGAGGGCACAGACACAGAACTTCCGTGCTTCTCTGTCGGAGTCGCGCCTTGCCGCTGTCGCACATCTGGCGCAGTGGGGCCCCAATGGTAAAGGTGTTGGCGCCGAAGTGGATGCGGAGGCGACAAAGCTGCTTAAGGGTCTGGAGGGATACCTCCGTGGTGTAGAGGAGAAGGTTAAGAAGGCTGGCGGAAAGCAGACGAAGGAGCAGCAGGATCGGGATAAGGAAATGTGGGCGAAGGTTCTGGAGAAGGTAGAGGTTCGATTTGCGGAGAAAGTTAGGGATGTTCAGAGAGAGGTGCATGAGTGGTTCGTCGGTATCCGGGAGCGAGAGCTACAGGAGGTGAGCATTGTCTTTCTTTCAAATTGACATCAACTCACGGGGTGTATATAGATCGATTCGAGCGCAGACACCGTTAAGCAATTCGCGGACCGTGCACAAGCGGATCTCGGGCTTGACTATGCTTGGCTTGACGACGTCACATATTACGACTGGCAGAAATATCACGACCTCATGCGAAGTAAGTTTTTTCTGTTCCCTGTTTTCCTCACTCTTATCAACGCATCCTTCCTTGCCTATAGCATCCGAAAACTTCACAGCTCAAGTACGGAGGATTCAAGCCCAGATGGACCCAGTGGGTTCTGACGAGCTTATCGACGCCCTGAACGAACTTGAGCGCGAGGTCAACGAGCTCGGGGAAGGATTCGGCGTGCTCGTCGCTAGTGTTCAAAGACGCGCTCAGGGTGAAGATGGCGTTTTCGGCCGTGGTGCCGTCTTCGCCGCCGAACCTGAAACGGCGACAGACGTGAAAGAGGAAGAGCCGGAGGTATCGATCCTTCCGATTGAGCCAGAAGAGGAAGAGAAGGTGATACCGGCTGTGGAGGACATCTTGGTCGGGCGCTCGAAGGAGGAGGTCGAGGCCAAGTTGGCTGACGTCCCTGTTGAGAGCGTTCATGCAGGACGAGAAGAGCTTTAATTGTGTTATTTTGTGCCAGAAGATGATGTCTCAGAGGGGGGCTGCTTTCAAGTTTTGCTGCTTCGATGCTTATTTACATAGTTCACCTTCTGTTGTGCCATTTTCACATTTGTTGCGAGCTCCAGTGCGCGGTTTCTTCTGTTTTTGCGCATGTGGGTCGGGCGGGGGTGTTTAATGAGGGTGGATAGATTTTTTATGCAGTAGTCATGCGCATAATACATAAGAAACTTAGTCTACTGTATATATACTCCGCACAGGATACTCACTCAGGTTATTATCAAATCGTATCGCATGTTTGAGTGACATGCGCCACACCACACTGGACACGTTGGACAACAAGTGCAGAACAGCATGCTCAGAGCTTCAGGCAATTAGCCAGGAATAAAGACAGGCCGTGCTCGTAGTCTAGTTTCAAAATCGACAATGATATTATTATAACACCTATGCTGAATGTTGCCTAACACTGTGCACTAGCACTACTCGCTACTACTGACACTGTATCTACGCTATCATTATACCTACTGAATTCTTTCCACAACGATACAGGGCATTCGCTAGACAATGTTCATCCAGTGCTAGAAAAATTCAACCCCTGTGTCCACTCTTCCCAATCAAACCCTCCAGCGGAATCATATGTCCAGAAATAACCAGATGACTCGGACTCAAGATGAAGCTGAAGGCCTTGTTCTTGAGCGCGCTTTACGGCGGACTGGATCTCACTCAGTACCTTCGTATGATCGAGGTCAACTGTGAGTGACCAGCGGAAACCATGATCTGCTCGAGCTCTTTCAATGGCATCGCCAGAGGGAGCCTTTGATGTGTGCCACCTCCTCCACCGAGAAAGGACGGCTTGAGAATAAGACGATGCAGTGAGCGTTGGGCAAGGGGCACCCTGGCGCCGCCCGTCTTTATTGATAAATATGTCACAAGCGCAAAGCTTCGGAACCAGAACTGACATTCCGCCAACGTCCACGTCAGAGCGTATGATGAGCGCCTCCAGGAGTACGTCGTAGTCTCCTTCAATATTGGCCTGCAGGATACGTAGTCGCTTAGTCAGTTGAAGGATCTCGAGCACTCCGTTAGCGTCGATACCGTGCATGTGGATGAGGCTCAGGCATGTCAGGCGTGAAGCCACCTGGTGCAAGAACG
The DNA here is from genome assembly GCA_018221635.1 of Tephrocybe sp. 10521TJB. Classification (NCBI taxonomy): domain Eukaryota; kingdom Fungi; phylum Basidiomycota; class Agaricomycetes; order Agaricales; family Lyophyllaceae; genus Tephrocybe; species Tephrocybe sp. 10521TJB. The sequence goes on from JABAJS010000176.1 coordinate 13,431, forward strand.
CCACACTGCAAGGCGTCATCTCGAAACCAAGATCATCCAACTCGTTGGCAGGGTGGTTTTCCATTTCCAATGATTCGAGCACAGGGGTGAAAAGGCCACGGAAAATGGGACCAAATAAGTTCGACGAGAAGCCCATGTCGAGCTCCTTGAGATTATTGAGTACGACGGGCCCGAGTGAGTCGACCTCCCCGGTGTCGAATTGATGGTCGTCACTCTCTTCGCAGGCCTCAAAGTCAACGAAACATTTCTCCAAGCGTGGGCATTGTCTAATCATTTGGTGCCATGCTCTGAGGCCCATCTCCTTCTCAATACATACGTGGGTCAACTGGGCCCATGGAAGCTTCTGCCAGCTGTGGCTGAGCAAAATAGTCGAAGCTTGAATACTGAGGTACAGCATGTGGAGGTTAGGCGCAGGAAGTAAGATGGGTGCCACCACAGGCGTATTTCCACCCTCGTCCACCAGTTTGAGTGCCTCCAAGAGGTCGAAGGCAGATCCGATAGCAGGAAAAGACTTTATATGAAGCATTACTTCATCTACATCGCCTTGGATGTCGAGGTAACGGATGTTGAAAGGTAGAAAGAAAGAATCGTCTTCCCCAAAGTCGTTGTGAAGATGGACGTCCCACTTGATCTTTAAGTACATTGGACGGCTAATATAAGGAGCTTCTGACCAAGGACTCAGGATATACCTGAACCTGGAGAGATTGACCAGCAATGATTCCTGGGGATTGGCGACGAGGATGACGGAATCCCTTGGCTGGGGCACGTTTACGTCAGGGCGTTCGATCGTAAATTTAAAAAGGCTGCTATGCATGTTGGGCACAGATTGTATGGCGGGGCGTTATAGCGCTCAGCTACAAGGAAGGAGGAACTAGAGAGGTAGCCAGTCGTGAAGCAGGCCTTTATACAAAACTATTGTATCGAAAGAACCAGTCATGACATGAAGGATACGAGAGAAGCCGTGGCAGTTGTGATTCTCCAGGAAAGCGGTGAGTGCTATTGGTACGATAACACAAAGACTCACTGAAGGGCGTATCACACGACAATAAGAGGGAAGGGGATCATTGTACAAAGAGCCTCCCTCGAAATCAACATTGAAGACTTGAATGGAAGCCCTTCCGTCAAAACACACGCTTGAATAGAAAGCGTTTGTCACATACTGAGTACAAGTTACTAGCCATATTCAAGACCTTCAGACAATACGCACCTAGTATTACAGGGTGTTAACTTGTCGAGGTCGACTGTATTGTAATGAGTGACAGCAACCATCAAGAACAATTGTAAACCATGATGGGCGTCTATATCTCTGGAGGATCCTATTGATGCTAACAGTTACGTGCATTGTTATATATCTGCCATCACGTCCTTTCCGACTTACATAGCAATTCACCTTGTTAAAAGTACAACATGACAGTAGAGCTATCGAGCATAACTTCCTAGAACAGTCAATTCTTATAATCCGGAATACGATGACCATAGATGGATCAACTCAGTTCCACGATGCCATAGTCAGAGAGGGTAATGCCTTGTGCATAGTTGGCCTCGAAGCTGTTCTTCAACTCAACCCAAATGTGTCACTTGAACGAGACGGAGAGTCCATGTAACAACACAGAAGGCTGCCTAACATGCACAGATCCTGAGGAGATAGCAGGGCGATGATATAATATAGCTTCCTGAAAACAAGCAGACGCGGTCATTGGCTCACGTAATGATAGAGTCGGAGGGCTCATCCTCGCGTGGTTGAGTATGAGCGGGAGGCGATGCACTCTTCTCCACAACAGTGTCAATTATCTTTCGAACATGTGGATCAACAAACTCCCTGCGCACATCGCCCGCCTTGCGTGCCAGACCAAGCGCTTGAATCTGTGTTTGATTCAAAAGGACAACGGCGTGTGGGCGCACGCGCTGGTACGCTTCTAAGACGTGGGGTCGGGCCGTTTCGTATACATCGGCCGCGCGCTTCTGAACTTTTCCTAGATAGTATCGTGCATGGGGCAGAAAGCGTGCGTATGTTGTTTGCACATACGCAGTACCCTTGCAAGCACCAGGCACAAGGACTTTGTGGTAGTAGAACCGGTGAGGACGGGTGTGACGTTCGAGGCGCGGGTGGATGTAATCAAAATATATCGGTTTGATGAGACCATTCCACGCTTGGTCAATGACCCAATGAAGCCACGGAGCAACATATGTGCGATAATAAGACGAGGCTGTGTTAAACGCTCCGTATATGCGAGGAGTGATATGAGTGCTAATAAAAGCGGCGGCAGAAGTCGCATAAGGCTTCAAAGGAGCAGCATATGGTTGAGCGTGTTGGACGAGCGGCACGAAGTATGGATCAACGATATGTGCACGATACAGATCTAGCGATTGGCATGTAGGTGATGTCCGGGGAAAGTCGGTACGACACAAGGCAATCGTGTATATTGCAAACGCCGAGAGACCAAAGATTAACAATTTGAGGAATCCATAGGCATTTCTCTAGGGCCGATGAAAGAAGTCAAGAACAGTGACGTTGTCTATGGTGTGACAGAGTGTACCTCTTTTCTCTCTTTTGACCTCGAAGTCTTTATCTTTGCCATAGAACTGTGACTTGTCTCGCTTAAGGGGCTGGGGACGAAGGGCGCCTTTGTTACACGAGAGGCGGGTTGCGTTGAAGATGTTCGGGAAATTGGAGGAGCGGCGGAGACAGATATCCTACGATTTACGACCATGGCGATGGAAGAGATTCCCTTGAAACAACTTGAAAACCTCGGTCCGCATTGTTTCAACGCGGAGTTGGCGCGGAGCAGGCATTTGGTATTATTTGGTTATATTACGGACCGAGGTTAAGTCCCAACGAGTTTGACTTGCGAACGAACTGGGTACGAAGCTAATCAATAATGATTAGCTTTTGGTCTATTCAGTTGTCTTGCATAACCTTGATGGGGTTGGAGAAAGATGTATGGATAAAAATATTCTATTTTTATCAAAATATCGATTGCGCCACCGGCTTGTCCCAACCACTGATGCAGCCAAAGGGGCAATAAATGTTTGATAACACTAGAGTCATTCTACACGGATTTCGGGTCAAAAAGAATTATGCCTAGACGTAGTTAGAACCTCCCATCAGATACTTAAGCTACAAAGGGCCATCCAACTGCTCAATCAGAGAAAGACTCATAAAATCGTAAGGCACTCATACACATGTCGAGTGATACAGGTCGGTAACTACATGGAGAAGTAATAACAGCTACAGCAATTTGAAAATTACCCGAAATCTGACAGATCTAGATGATACATCGATAGAAAACAAGAATCTGGTAAAATATAAGAAAGATAAGATATTCAATATACAAAAACCAGGAGAAAAGCCAAAGAGATGTTTAACTAAGCGTGAATCTCAACGTTTTCCACGAACAACAAGCCCACCATCCCAGGAGGCGACAAACCAGTTGTCCTCGTGAAGCGCCTTCTTGATAGCAGGCTTCAGTACGCTAACCTGGTTTACTGAGTGCGAGCCGCGACCAGTAATGATCTTGAGCGGTTTGCCTGACGTTTCGGGGTCCGTCAACCAGAATCACTTCACCATGATTGGAACACGACGTACCAGGGGATGTAGGAAGCCTTTCAAGTAGTTCCTTTACAATAGCGACAGCCTCCAGAGCGGTTGTGCCATGCAGATCCACCGTGTAATGGTCGTTCGACATCAGCCTATCGGTCTGTAAGATAATGCGTTGAGGGTCGGTCGACAAGAATAACCAACCTCCTAGATTCCACAAGTGTACGAGCAGCGTTCAGGCCCTCTTCTCGCGCAAGCTCCTGGAACTCGCGTGCCTGTTATGAGGGTTAGAAAGGGAGCATCATGCAAGGAATGGATACAGACCCGTTCAGCGAAGTAAAAGGCAACCTCGCCACCCCTCGTCTTAGAGTTTCCTCGCTGCCACATCTTCGTCGCTTGTTTTAGAAGCTCATTCCGTTTGCGTATGCTCTCGCCCATTCGCCGCTTATGTTCATCAAGCTCTCCAACGTCCCCTTTGCCACCTTTGCCAAACGCGTTGCCGGCCTTGGCCTTGTTCGCGTAGGCAGGGATGTGCGCCGCCAAAGGATGTGGTCCTTGATTTATCGGACGACGTTCGGGGACGGTCTGCCACTGGAAAGGATTGGCTTTGATTGAAGGTGGGGGTTGAGGTTTCTCTTTTGGTCGTGATTGAGGAGGGGGCGGGATAGGAGGGGGACCTTGCGGAAGGGTTGGTCTTCTAACTCCTGCCTGGGGGCTCTGCGGCGCTGAGTGATACACTCCCATTTCTAGGTAACCAGCGGAGTCGGAATCTAATTCCCTGAGGAGCTTTGCAAGGTCTAACGCATCGTCTCCGCGGCCACATGTCGCCTGAAGCGAGATTTCGATATCAGAGATAAGACGCATACGCGCTTCGTGATCGAGGGCTTCGTATTCGGGCAAAATGATGTCGAGCAGGTTGAAAAGTGTGTTCCTATATACATCCGGAGAAAGCTCGGGCTGGCTATTGCAAATCGACTTCAAACAGCTATGAAGGGCAATGTAGGGAGTCTCGTTATCGGGAGAGTGGAAGTGGGATTGGAAAAGCGACGCGGGATGGGGGGGAAGTAATGTGGCAAGGTGGGCAGATAGAGAGGAGAGTTGGGTCCAAGGGTCCGGCGCGGCAATGGGACGTGACGGGTCGAGGCTCATACGTTTTGGGATGTGCTGTCGCTGGCGGACATCGACCAAGGAAATCGTCTTGCCTCGGTTCTTCCGTTTGCCAATTTTCGTTACTTTCTTCTTGTGCTCAACCTTCTCCCAATTGTCATTTTCTTGTCGCATAATATCCCCCAACTCATCCTGATCTAATCCATCCAATCCTCGCTCTTCCATCTCCCGAATAGATTCGGCAGTTAGAATATCCGCCACAATATCCCACATGTCGCCATCGTCTGTGGCAGGTCCTTTGAGGGAAAGGCGCAGGGTCGCTGTCGGTATGTGCGGCAAGGCAGCTTGTAAGAAACCAAGCGGCGTGCTGAAAGACTGTTGCGATTCAGCAGACTCCGATGAGTCAGAAGTGCTTGTACCAGTTCCATGATAGAAGTCTGGTGTGCTGCTCGTATCCTCAGTTACTGAAATAATATGGACGCCGGAGAATTCGTCGAGTTGTGATTCGTCGGCCTGAGAAGAAAGCTCTTGCAATGTAGCCTTGAAGTCCTCGATCTGACGCGAAGTTGGCACAACAGCGTTGCCTTGTGCGTCTGTTTCTAGATCGGCCAGCAGAGCCGCAAGTAAAGATGAGTCTAGAGGAGGACAAAATTCCCTCTAGAATGAGATGTTGATCAGATTCCCATGCAAAGAGATATGATCTTACCTGTAAAGTCTCGAAGAGTGAGCTCATTGGTGCGAATCGACTTGGTAAAATATATAGTCTGTCGCTGTTGATAGTAGATAATTTAGAAAGACGATATTTGAGTGCTCTAGGAAGCTACAAAAGCATAAATCGAGTAAGGGGGGTGTTACTGTTGGGGTAATTGGTGAAGGGGCAATCTGTTTGTTGACCCCGTTGAAAACGCGTGTACAGCCACCGAGTACTGACGCCGCCAAATGAACACAGCCCTCATCTCTCCGTAAACCTCCATCTCCTGTATTGTCCTGTACATCATGTTCTTCTATTACTCCTTGGCGGCGGCGTTCCTTGCACTTATGGTTGCATGTGAGATTGTGTCGTGTTCTGAGAAGAAAAGCTCACAAACCTATTCCGCAGTCTATCGCTACCGTGCCACCATCCTTCCGCATATCCATATACCAGATCGGATGAGGACAATGTTCCCAAGAATCAGTAACTACACGCCCCTTGCAACATTCTCCGAACAAATTGGCGCTGGAATGACATCCTCTGAATTTGACATTGAAGCCAACTTGAGGGATGGAGATTCGCGGAGTGGATTGGATGAGAGGGGTACGGAAGAGGTGATGGAAATCATGCGACAGCAACGCGTCAAGTAAGCGAAATCTAAGAGATTGGAAATGTTGAGGTTAACCTCCGTGTCGAAGCTTCGACCAGGCCAGGCTGATACGCCATAATCGAATCCTCGCTCAGAATGGGATTGATCCATCAGGTTAGTTCCCCAACAGGCCATGGCCATGAGATGCCCTCATCACTCACCTTTAACTACTCAATTTCAGGAATGCCTCTTGACTCAAAGGCTGTCACTCGACTTTGAACGTTTCTTCTCTCCTATGATGTTTCTCGATCGCAACATCCGGGCTACTCTCACGCTCCTTGCATCATTCTTTCCATCATTGCTATATCTATGGACCATCACTTGCCACTTGTAGCTTCATCCTGTACATTACTTTCTGCATATCGGATATCTGTGGGCAGGCTCCCAAGGGCACCAAATTTGGTGTTTCTGGGTTCCGTGCGATGTCATCACCACCGAGTGAGCTTTCTTGAGTTCCTAGTGCCTCCCTTCTGTCTTCTTAACGCTGACTGGAAATCGTTATCGGTCCCACCCCACACGACCCATCGATAGAATCAAGACGGACCCATACGTATCCACATCTCTCCAGCCGACGTCGACCCGCTAAGTAAGTATGACTTGTAATAGGCCCCCAGGACTCTCGGGTCTTCATTCTTTCCTGATTCCGGCGGGCAGCCATGCTGCATCCAACTGACCTCTTCGTATGACATCCATATCTCCACGGACTATTTCTGGCACGTTTCAAAGCACCAAAGCTTCAATCACAAATCATGGCAGACTTATCATGTTATCGTACACGTGAATACCTGGGACCCGACCCATATGGTGTCCTCGCAACTCTTTCAGGATCTCAATTGGTATATTGTCACCCGTAATACAGGACCTCTGTAAGAGACTGTGCACATCCTTCTAACGCCTCGTCGGTCACACGTCGGTCACGGGGAAGAAATTTGGTTTGTCTTTTTGCCAATACAAGCCTCGTGCCACATTCGCATGCTTACTCTACTGCACAGGCCTCGTCACTGATCGAGTCTTCTGACCGAACATCCGCGCCGGATTTTTGGCCACGGAAACGGCTATATGAGTTTCCTACGACGCGTGTGGCTGTCGACCTTATCGTTCTGGCAGAGTGCTGTCTCTTCCATCGCCACTGTGTTTGAGGGCTATTCCTCTGAGAATCTCCACGATTGGTTCCTATGCTCGTATGGCCGTACGTGCTTCGTTCCCCTTTTGTTTAAACAAAATAACTGTCAAATGACTTTGCCAATTCACTCAGGCCTCCGCCTTGTCTGTTAATTCGGCTCTTCCTTGGACACTGGACACGTACGTTCCAGGAGACAGCGTGATGCCATGTCATGCCTAGTTTCAGCCCAATTGCTTATAAAAGAGACCTTGAACACTAAGTCTTTCTCAGAGAGTCACTTTCGCCTTGACTATGATGATGGTCTTCTCCTCCAAAGCCTTCTACGCGGGATGCTTGGCCCTTGCAGCAAGTCTCTTGCAGACAA
>JABAJS010000177.1:0-24390 GCA_018221635.1 Tephrocybe sp. 10521TJB
GTCATGGCTTCATCGACTAGTTTAGTGTAGATCGCATGTTCTTGGTCACGGTATGATTGTGCGCGTGTTTTCCAGGGCTTTGGTCCAGGAAGCCAGTCTAGGAACGGAAAAATATTGGTAATGCTTGCCGACGGAATAACAAACTGAACCCCTTTCTGAACAGTCTAAAATTACTCATGGTTAATACAAAAAAGGCATTTCCTACTACATCACAATTTATGCTTACATCAAGTATTTCCTTAAGGTCTGGTTCGTCACCTGTCCGACAGTGCATCCCAAAACCAACTAGTTGGAGAATTGCTGAATTTGGTAATCCGGTAATATACTACTCCGATCCCGAGGCGCCGACGCTGCGCGAGACTGCGTCTTACTTAGCATACATAGCATGTAAATTTTCTATTAATTCGTAGGTAGTATAAGTAGTTATGTAGATTGAACTAAACTCCTTATGAGTTTGTAATACAGTGGCCTAACGGCCCAGGTGTGCAGCTATCAAACCACTCTTATTTCCAACTTCTTTTAATTACGATCGGATTTCACTGTTCTTTTGAAATTTGAGGTGTTGTAATATTTCAAACCTCTCGGATTAAATGTCCTTGAAAGACTTAGATAAAGTTTCTTAAGTTTCACTACACTTACCAAAGCTTTCATATCGCTGCATTCTCGCTAACGTTCAAGTTTGAAAGCCACTCGATTGTTCAGAAACAAGTGGCACTGAGGGACCTATCAAATTGAAATGCGTGCAGTGTGATGCTAGTCCTGGAAACTTTTGCAAGTACAGTGGTCACGCTACACTGGGTATCTTTGAGTAATACCCGCTGTCAGTGAATCTACAACACAAAGTGTAGTAACTGACCAACAGACAAAACCCATCTCTGCGCGAAGAGGGCACGGCGAATATTTCACCACTCCCGTTCAATTCAAGGTCATAGCCTTGGGCTGGCAAGGCGACACTGCGATTGTATTGCCAATCAGGACCAGGAGCTTCGCACGCCAGGAGTTTCAACTCACCGCAAACCGCATTCTGTCTTATTGACTAATAACTGTGCTGCAGAACCGCGATTCGCGATAGGTAACGCCACTGACGGCAAGGTAGCGAAGAGTTGCAGGATTAGGTACTAAGTATGTACGTCTCAGAATGCCTTTGTAAATAACATTTCAATTTGCAATATCATTGGTACTTCGTAGGTTGTGAATTGGCCTACTGTCTTATCGTTGCCCGGCTTCCAACTATATGAAAAACTCAGTTAGAAGTCGGCGGATTCGAAGTTATTCATGATTCATGATAGCTACTGGTACACGCTTTGTAGGTGGATACCGCGTGTTCATGAGCCCTGAAGACAAGGAGACTTAGGCCTTACGTCGTTCGTTGTAACACCATCTTGAGTCGAACTCTACGTCAGTTGCCAAAGTAAAAGTACTGAGTGTGACGTCGAGCATAATGGAAGCGAGATATTAAGTAGCAAATTCTGTAATAATATAAGCTGGATCAAGTTTATTCAAGCACCGCTTCATCACCATGGCTCACTCACTTGTGGATGTCCAATGTCCTCCGTTTCACATTGTTGCGCCAGGCCTTCTTGAGACTCCTCACCGGTGACGGACAGGGTGGGAGGTGCCCCTCATCTTGATACCTTTATGTGCCAGTGAACCAACTTGCACCCACAACCTGTGGATGACTGTCCTTGTTTCGAAGATACTATCACGTTTGTAAGTGTGGTTCTCAGCGCTCTTGTGGGGAGTTGGGTGATAGAGCAGTGCGTTCAGGTAGACTCTGATAGACCAAACAATATAGGACGTTCTCTGTTGGAGTTTCGCTGCCTTTGACGTTGTAGTTGGTGAGTGGTTCCCCTCCCTTCCCCTTACTATTTCTCATCGCATCCCTGCAGGCATCCTAGTATCTTTGCATGGCGCCTCCTTATTAACTCCGCCCTTCACTTACTCCTCCCTCCTACCTTCCGTGGCATCGTGCGCGTCTTCAATCTTCCCAACTGTCGATCCCACGCCCCCGCCACAGACAACAAAAGTGTACCCAATGAGTTCGTGCTATGGTCTGCATAGGTGGAATCAGCAGCGACGTTAACGGGACATAGGACTATGGTAAAACGATCAGGATGCGGAGTGGGGGGATCTGAGTATGAAGCTGGTATGAACAATGTCGCGGCGGAGCTTTTGAGTTAGGGGCGAAGAGCAAAAGTGTCAAACATTATGATATGGAAGGCGAGTCAGTGGTTTCTTTCTTGGGGGTTCGTTACTGACCTTCGTACAGTCCTCAAGAAGGTGGTGGTATATGCTGGAATCGCAATGCTTGCGTGCGAAGTGCTTCCTGCTATGTTTGAGGTGCTCGAGTGGGGCATCTGTTTCTTAATATGATCGTTTGGAATCTACTCATATATTCATGGTGTGTAATACGCTGTGACTCTATCTATTCAGGATGTGGACTGATGCCTACTTTCACAGTTCTTATTTATATATCTAAATGCAATATTTATTGGCTTGCACTGGCCTCAATGGATGTTGTGCAGGATCTCAGCATATTTTCCCGGTCAAATGGCTTCGGGAAGCGGTCTTCTATCTCTACCATGATTAACAACGCACTCAATACTTCCCATCGCCCAATGCCCAATGCAAGTCGGAAGCCTACGCGCAGCACTGCCCGATTAGCCATTAGCCACTCTTCGCTGCCCTCGAAGCACTCTGTTTACGAAGTTCAGTAATATGGAGTGAGTGCATGTCATACCGTGTTGAGCTATTGTGGATTGATGCCTCTTTGAAGAAGACGATGACGATAATTCGATATAATTCTAATTCGATATAATTCTCGGCATCTAGGTCAATGCGTCTTAAATGGGTAAGTGCAGCCAGATAACTTAGAATTAGTTGCTCTCCACGGCACTTGTCTTCAATGCTGAATGGAACCTTAACGCAGGAAGAGGATTAAAATTGAGCCCGACTTCGACGGCTGGCGCAGACCTTCGAACGAACTGGAGTAATTCAAAACATATCCTGGCCGGACGTCCTCCCTACGACAAACATGTCTCCATAAACTCAACGGACTTAGTTGCGCTCCACGACACTCATTATCTCGAATGATGAATGCTTGCTTCAACGACTTGCCCGGACTTATAAACTAACTTGAATAGGAACGTTCTACCAAACGTGTCCATCGTGTGACCTTGTCTCAACTAACCTCGTAAAGACCTCGTACGCCATGTTGACAGGCTGTTGTGATCGTACTTTGTATTGAGAGCCTCCGGTTTATCAAAGCACCGGTAATTGCAGCAGGCCATGCTTCGATTTGTTCTGTTCTGGACGTTCCACAGAATGTGTCCTGATCATGAGTGTGCCATGCGTACGAGAGGGAAGAGGAACCACAGGCCATTTACACTGTACAGGCCCGGCAGTTCTCTGACGCCTGAGAACCCAAACAGGTAAGTGCATCCAAAGGTAACCCTAATCAAGTTGCGTACCATGGCTCCTTGCATCATCTCGGAATTTCCACTTGTTCGATTGAATAAGTGGAACATCAACATGGCCAGTGCGTGTAATTACTCAGCTCACATGGAAGAGAGATAAAAGACGAATCTCTATTCCGTCTGACCTCACTCACCGGCATCCTCAGTCCATTCCCCACTTACAACTAGCACTCCTCTACTACTCTTAACAATGCCAGTGTCTCAGTCTGGACTTGTTATCTATAAGCCTTTTGGTGTTCTCACCGACAAGGGCTTTTTCAACGACCTTCTGGAACGTGATTAATCTGTGGTTTTAGACTAATTGATACCTGCCTAACACTTAACTTAGACAACCTCTGGCCCGTTAATCAAGATTTCCCGAAAATCTTTCGGATCGTTGTGTACACTCCCAAAGACAGCACAAGCAGGATCAATGGCATTGAAATTACCTACCAGCCCGACCCCGAGGCGTTGCTTCTCATCATCCCCCATGGAGAATTATCCGGGAATAAACATGTTGTCGAAAGTATGGTTCAACTTGAATGCTTTCAGCTGCAGGTTTCTAATTTCTGATCATAGCACTTGACAACAGCATCATCAACGTCATTGCTAATGTAGATTCTGCTCACGTTCTCAGAGCTTTAACCTTTGAACTAGAAGACGGTTCCTCTCATGGTTGGTGACTATGAAGTGGGTATGCAATGTATTGACGAAATATTCAAGGCCCCTACCCTCCTTTGGCAACCCCAGGCCCGTACAAACCTATATCCGCCCTTGGTAAGACTAGTGGGTTTTATGGATCCCTTGATAAGGAAGGTAAGACCAATCTGGTTGTATGAAATAATTTCATACTGACTGTGGACAGGCTCCCACATCAGCAGCCTCGGTGTCTATACCCGAGGGCTCCCACTCAACTGAAGGGACCATCAGTGCAGAGACCATTCAGAATGCTTACGCCGCTCACAACTGAACAACAGGCCCGTTTATGCCACTTTGTATCATAACATATATACTGGAATACCACACCTCGAAAAGAATTATATTGACTTAAAAAACGCACTGAACTTTCCCCGGGCTTGATTTTGAGGACGTTATGTCAGTTGCCAAAGCGAGTGATACTGAGCGCTGCGGCGTTGGAAGCGGGATTAAGGAGCAAATTGTACGTATAGCCGGATCAACTTGAAGTACCGCTTCGTCTCCGTGACCACGCCACGATCATCATTTGCGACGATGGCTCACTCACTATCCGATGCAGGAAGCTGCAGGAGCCTCGGGATGTCCAACGTCCGTCCGCTTCACTTTGTCTGCGCCAGGATCCGCAAACTCTTGACTCTTGAGACTCCTCACCAGTAACGTTTACCCATCCTTGAGAGTTTATCTGGATAAGCTTAAATAGAAGAATTTGACGCCTGGGTATTTGGTCACCTCAAACCCAACGTATTGGTTGTATTCTTGTCCCTTATACCTCGGAAAAGGCCTGGGCGGCGGCGAGTCGGTGGAGGATTCAGAATGGGTCCGACGCAGAGGGTGGGAGGTGTCCCTCATCTTGATACCCTTATACCTGCTGGCGGTGGACCAATACCCACAGCCTGTGGATTACTGCCCTTGTTTCAAAGATACTATCGCATTCGTGAGTGTGGTCCTCGGCGCGCATGTGGGGAGTTGGGTGATGAGCATCTTATATATGGGGAAATCCGACCTTATGCCAGGGGCTTTCGAGCTAGGGAAGTGGGTGCAGGTAGACCGAACAATATGGAACGTTCTCCTCTGGTGGAGTTTCGCTGGCCTCAAAATGGTAGTTGGTGAGTGGTTCTCCTCCCTTTCCGGATGCCATACTATTCTCATCGCATCCTGCAGGCGTGCCTCCTCGTTAAATCCGCCCTTCCCTTAATCCTCCCTCCTACCTTCCGTGGCCGAGCCCGCGTCTTCAACCTCTCTAACCGTCGATCCTATGCCCCCGCTACAGACTACAAAAGTGTACCCAATGAGTTCATGCCGTGTCTGCGTAGAGGTTGGTGGAATCGGCAGCGGCGTTAACGGGACATCGGGATCGAGATGCGGGGTAGGGAGAAAAGCGGGTATCCGAGTATGAACTTGGTATGTAGAATGCGGTGGAGCTCCTGAGTTGGAGCCTCCGTTCCTCAATATGATCGTTTGGAATCTGCTCATGTATTTCTGGTCTGTAATACGCTCTAACTCTATCTAACAAGGATGTACACTTTTACAGTTCTTATTTGTATATCCTCGATACCTACTTGACCTCGACGAATGCTGTGTCGGACCTCAGCATATTTTCCCCCGATCAAATGGCTTCGGGGAGCGGTCTTCTAGAAGGCCCATGCCAATCTTCCTATCGTCCAATTCCAGTCAAGTTGGAAGCCTATGCGCAGCACTGCCTAATTAGCCGTTGGTCACTCTTCGCTACTAGAAGCGCCCTGCTTGTTCAAGGACTCAGAATAACTGTATACCAAACCGTGTTGAGCTATCGTAGATAGCTTTGGTTGGATCCCATGTACGTAGGTGCTTTATATCACTCAGTGCTCACTTCGCTTTCGTCAACTGACAGCATTTACAGGGTGAATGGACGCTGTGCTAGTAGAGAGTCTTTGCACCGCCTTTGAGTTCCTGCGAAGGATCGCCCACGTACGATGGACCTTTTCGTCGTTATACTTGTTCAAGATGCATACCCCATGATCATTCTCGAAACGATCTTTGTCTGCTGCGCCTTTTCGACGTCCCACTTGATTACAGGAGCGGGTGAATTGTGCAGTGGCTGAGAGCGATGAGTCATGGTAGCCTTAAACCTGTGTGCCCACACCACACAGCCTCAATTCGTCGCAGGTTGCTCAAATTCCCAAACAGATCCTTCCACCTAAGCCGAGTTACCTCTGTAAATAGTACGACAAATCTCAGTCGGCTTCTCGAAATGGCAAACCTTCTACCACACCGACGACATGTCAGCTACGAAGTCCTACTGGAGGCTTCGTTACGCATTAAGTCTGTTTTCAATTCTAAGGCTCTCAAAGCCCCCAATATATCCCACAGGTCGGTCAGTATCATCTCAATTACTTCAAGCAACAATGTTTCTTGACCCGTCCAACCCGCAGAAGTCGAAGTCACGTCTCAAAATGGCAACCCGCCACCGACGACATGGGTCAACTTCGAGACAGCCGTCTGAAAGCTCCATTACTCCTCAAATCTTTTCTACTCCCTGAGGCGCTTGGAGCTCGAATAAATCCCACAGGTCAGGGTACCGGTCATCTCAAGCAATATCATTTCTTGATTCCTCCAATCGTAGAAGTCGGGGTCACGTCTAGACTTCTGGAAGCTGCGCTACTACGTAGGCTACCTCAAGTCTTTTCCAATCCCGAGGCGCTTAAAGCACCGAACAAAGCCCGCAGGTCAGGGTCTCAATTACTTCAAGCAACAATATTTCTTGACCCGTACACAAACACTGAGCTCATAACCCAAATATATCACCTATGTGCTCACCTGACCACACACATTTCAATCGACGAATGCCGTCTTTTTCTTCTTAAAGAGTGAGGATCTGAATGATCTGACAACGAGGGTTCTGCATGGCAACTTGCGCCACCAATTCTCACACTCTGGATCTTGAGGCTTGATGACTGAGTATCCGTTATCGATAAGTAGTAACCTGACTTCATAGGCTTCACGTCTTGGAAGGCTGTCGTATGGTCGACGGACATGTTTCTAGAACTATAGTCGCGCCATAATGGCGCCTTCTTGCAGGTCTCTTGTGGAGCCGATGAACGATTCGCACCCTTGTTTGCAAAGGCTTCTACCACGATGGCAGATTATAACGGGCTTAGAGTTCTGTGTAATGGCGTAGTAAGTCCACTCGTTGATTCTCCTGTCCTGTGGAGCTATTGAACTAAGACGACTGATTTCCCGTTCAACCGCCTTCAAGTTTCGAACGCTCATTTAGATGATCTTCACGCCCATGGCAGGCGACGTCCAAAATTGAAAGCCTTCTGAGTGACAATCCATTGCAGAAATGGCCTTTACTTATCTTGAATTCCTATTGACGGTCCCACCCAGGAGTTCTCGCATACGAATTATGAAGCATAGATACAGAGGGCCGGAATGTGCCGTACAGAAGGTATATATACACTGACCCCCATTGCCTGTCCCTCAGTTCCTCAGAAATCTCATCTATCGAACAGCATGTCCGACACTAGCATTCCTAGCTCCGGCTTTTATCAGATCTTAGTTGTCAAACCTGGCGAACGCGAACGCGAGCTCGGCGGCGAGGCATTGACTCGCCAGGACGAGAATGAACAGGTCACCATCCGTCCTGTTGGCGCTCCTGGCGTCAATCCCAGTGACCAAGTGGTATATACTCAACTCTCCTACAATACCCATCCGCTTACCAGCTGTTTTCAGTGGTTTGTCCGACCCGAAACGGACGGTAATGTCATCATCACCAAGGACCCCGACATCCGGCCGCCTCTTGCCCTTACTTATGAAGGGGAGCCTGCTGAGCCTAAGAGCGGTACACAAGTCGTTACACGTCGCCAGCATGGGCGCGTGACCAAATGGCACGTTGGAATTGCACCTGGACACCGTCATGATTCGTGAGCCCACAAGCACCCATACCTCATACTTGTTTATTGATTCATCATATAGACTTCGAGTTGCTGGTAGTGATCTTGGCATCGCCATGGGTAACTCCGAGTCACCTCGCCCACGTTCTGTATGTATCTACTCTGAATTTCGTGAGTTGGTGTATTAATTTTTGTTGTAGCTTGTGCTTGGCAAGGATAATCAGCTGGCGGTCTACTTCAAACCCGCCCACCGTGAATGAGCCAACGGCTGAGTTAAGTAGCAGTTATCGTGATGGATTGTACCAGTATTGTCAAGATGTTCGAATGTGTAAATGTGTACTACCAATTTTGACTTGTGACCGTACCAAACATAAGTAAGGAACCCACTGCTGCTGTGGACAGAGCCAGGCCATTTCGAGGCTACTTGGTCATAGACTTATAACTACAAGTAAGCGATCCCTTCTACATATAGCGGTTGAGGTCCCTTGACGGTGATGTGCCAGTTTATGCTGCCTCCCTATCTTACTCGAGTTGTCTTTTACTCGCTTTTGCCTTTCGCTATCTTTTGAGACAGTTGTAATGTTTCAAGGAACCTTTCCCATTGAATGTTCTTGAAAGACCTAGATAAATTCTCTTTCAATACACATGAAGCTATCGCTTGAGATGGCATTGATACCTTCTCGATAATGTTTGAAAGCCACAACTCATAAATAAGAAGACCATGAGACGGAGGAACCTATTAAACCGAAACGCGTGCAATGCGATGATGCAAAATAGTAGTCCTAGAAACGTTTGCAAGTACTCTGGTATGCTGGTGAAAAGAAGTCACGCTACACTGAGTATACTTTGCTGTGAGTGAATCTATCCCAACACCGAAAGGTGGAGTAACTGACCAATAGACAAAACCCATCGTTGAGTGGGGCTGCGCGAAGAAGGCGTAGCGAATATTGTATCACTCCCATTCGCTTCAAGGTCATGGCCTTAGGCTGGCAAGGCGACACTGCATATGCATTGATCAGAATCAAATGCCTCGCACACCTCACCGGAAACCATACTCAGTGTTCTTGACCGAGAAACGTGCTACAGAGTGACCCCAAAGTGTTGGTATCGTCACCGATGGCAACGTAGCGAAGAGTTGCAGGATTGGGCATTAAATATATACGTCTCAGAAGCCTTCATAGATAAAATTCGAATAAAGAGGGAGTTTTCAGTAATCTTGTTAGTAGGTTATCAATCGACTTACTTTTTGATTGTCTTTTCCGTTGCCGGCCTTCCCGATAACTATACAGAAAGCTCAGTCAGAAGCCGGTGGATTTGAACTTTAGTATCCATGTCGGCAATTGGTACGTACTGGAAGCGTTGTCGACGGTCAACAAGTTAAGCTTCATGTCAGGAAAGCCAGTGTTAGACATGATTCCGAGTCTAAGTGGGTGCGCTACCCTTTTTGCTGTCAGACTTGTAGGGAGATTATGTAGTGAACCACAGTCTAAAAAGAAGTACCGATATTATTATGCTTCGATTCGCTGCTGCGGAGACAGATTGTGTCAGGCCATTGGAACATTAAAACTTAAAGGACCATAGTTTTGAACGGGAATACCTCTTTCGAGGCCAAAGCGGGGACATTCAGAGCGGACTACAAGGGATGATAGTCGGACAAGATCGAGGCAACCGGAGCGGACAAGAACAAGTCAAGAGTGCATGCCGGTCAAAGGAGTCCTTGCAAAGTCGTGCACGTACAAGGAATGAACAAACGATTGCCTCATAAAGTTGGAAATCCAGAAATGTGTCCAGACTCCAAAGTTTACCCTCCAGTCATCAGGACCTGTTTTGTATAGAGGGCGACATTGGACAGTCGAGAAATCAAGCTCAAGCCCGCCAGTCCCGATCGCCACATTGGAAGATGGGCCATGGCTAGTTTGTTACCCTTGCCGGGAGTTGCCGATGATTCTTGAGCTGAATTCTGCCCAACATATACGCGACATTGTTGTAGTACGGGCCCCGGCTGTTGGTTGACGGACGGCGCTGGTACGAACCTGTATTACTTCCTTTATGAACTGTTAACGATATTCAACAGCACGGCTCAGGTTGCACCTAGAGCCTATGAGCTTTCAGTCTTCCACGATTTGATTTCTGATGTTCCTTGTTTGAAGATCTGGTTGGCATTGTACACCCGCAGCCGGTGGATGACTGCCCTTGTTTGGAAGACGCTATTGAGTTCATGGGTGTGGTCATTGGCGCCCTTGTGGGGAGTTAGGCGATGAGCTTCTAGGACATTCTACTCCGGCACTGCTCTCGAAATGTTCTCCTCCCTTTATTTTACTATTCTCATCGCATCCCAGGCGTCTACGGTCTTAGTTACCTTTGCCTTCCCAAATCCACCTATCACTTTATCCTCCCTCCCATGGCCTCGTGCACATCTTCAGCATCCCCAATTGTCGATGCTATACCCCCGTCACAGACTACAAAAGTGAGTTTAGCGGGAATGCCGGACAATCACTGCCACACTGCTCATACGAATCAGGTTCCCGGTTTTCTCCCC
Organism: Tephrocybe sp. 10521TJB; assembly: GCA_018221635.1. Taxonomy (NCBI): domain Eukaryota; kingdom Fungi; phylum Basidiomycota; class Agaricomycetes; order Agaricales; family Lyophyllaceae; genus Tephrocybe; species Tephrocybe sp. 10521TJB. The sequence goes on from JABAJS010000177.1 coordinate 10,563, forward strand.
ACTCCGCATCTACATCGTGTTACCATAGTTCGTCCCATGATCCTCTCTAGGTCGATGCCGACCCTAGCACTGCTGAGCAGGTCAATGACACTCATTTGGAATCTACTCAGATACTCGCGGTCTATAATACGCTATGATTCTATCTCTTTAGGATGTGTATCGGTCTCCATTCACAGTTCTTATTTGTATACTTCAATGCGATATCCATTAGCTTACGCTGACCTCAACATATCCTGTGTAGGACCTCAGCGCGCCAATCAACCCATCGTCCAATTCCCAGAAAGTCAGAAGCCTATGCCCAGCACTGACCAATTAGCCGTTAGCTAATGTTCCTTGCACTTGAAGCACCTTGTTTTACGCATGTCAAAATGTCAAACTGCCACCGGCGGCCAACTACGAGACATCCTGCTCCGGTCTTTTCCAGTCCCGGGGCGATTCGAATTGGCAACCCACCACCGACGGCATGGCTCAACTACGATACAGCCTTCTGGAAGTCCTGTTACGTTACTCCTCGAGTTCTTTATGATCCCGGGGTGCCCAAAACGCGGAACAAATGGTGCAGGTCAGGGGACCAATCATTTCCAACAATAATATTTCTTATTCCCTCCAACCGCAGGCCACAAGTAGCGAACCGCGGCCAACGACATGGTCAATTATGATTACAATAAACTTCTGGAGGTTTCCTTGCTACAAGGTAGCCTCAAATCCTTTCAGGACCGTCTGTGATACCAAGTTACTTGACTGTCAGATCCGAGTCGGAGTCACGTCTCAAAACTGCCACCAACTACCTGGCCAATTACAACAGACTTCCGGAAGCTTCGTTACTGCATAGGTAACCTCCGATCTCGGACCGCCCAAAGCACCGGTCAGGATCTCAATTACTTCAAGCGACATATTTCTTGACCTGTCCAACCGCAGACTGCTGAGCCCATAACCCTCACCAGGTATGTGGCCACCTGATCACTCACATTTCCATCGACGAGTTCTTTTTCTGCTTCTTAAAGGGTGAGGATCTCAAAGATGCTGAAAACAAGGGTTCTGCACCGCAACTTGCGCCACCAATTCTCACACTCTGGATCTTGAACCTTGAGGACTGATTATCGATCATCGATTACTAGTAACCTGACCTCTAGGTTTCGTTTGGCGTCTTGGAAGGCTGTCATATGGCCAACGAGCATGTTTTAGAACTATACTCTCGTTATAATGTCGCCTTCGTAGCTCTGGCTGATGAACGATTCGCACCCTTGTTTTACAAAGGCTTCTATCACGATGGAAGATTATAACGGGCTTAGAGTCCTGTGTAACGGCATCATGGGGTTGAATTTTCGAGGTAAGCTCACCCGTTGCTTCTCTGTCCTGTGGAGCTATTGAGCTGATATTTACTGATTTCCCGTTCAAGCCTTCAATCGACCACTAATTTAGATTCTCTTCACACAAAACGCCCATCGCAGGCGACGTCTAAAATTAAAGGCACTTGTCATTACTTATCTAATATCTTGAATTCCTATTGACAGTCCCACCCAGATCTGAGAGTACGGTTTCTCGCCTGCGAATTATGAAGACGTCACCTAGATAGGAAGAACGGAATATGCCGTACAGCAGGTATATGTATACTGACCCCTTCACTGCCTGTCCCCCAGTTCCTCAGACATCTCATCTATCGAACAGCATGTCGGCGGACGCAAGTCCTATTCATCTTGAACCCGGTTTTTATCATATCGTACTCGACGGGCTTGGCCCACAGCTCGATGCATTGACTCGCCAGCGCGAGGGCGGACCTTACCAGAAGGTCACCATCCTTGGAATTGGTGCTCCTGGTGTCCTGCCCAGTGACCAACTGGTACACACTCAACTCTCCGATAATACCTTTATGCTTACCAGCTGTTTCCAGTGGTATGTTCAACCCGTAAAGCATTCAGACAATGTCATCATCACCTTGCTCCCCGACATCCGGCCGCCTACTGCCCTTACTTATGAAGGGGAGCCTAAGCCTGAGAGCGGTGCACCAGTCATTGTACGTGTTCAGGAGTTCGCGACCCAATGGCGCATTGGAATTGCACCTGGATTCCGTCACTCGTAAGTCCATAACCACTGTGTTCCTCGTAGTCAATTAATAGTTTATATAGACTTCAACTTCCCGACACTAATTTTGGCATCGCCATGGGTGACATTACTATCCATCCACCCGAAGTAAGTGTCTACTCTTAATTTCGTGGGCATGATGTATTAAATTTTCTTGTAGCTTGTACTTGGCGAGGGTGATAAGCGGTTGGCGTTCAACTTCAAACGCGTCCCCGTTGACTGAATCAACGGCTCCGTGGAGTGTTAGTTATCATGATGGATTATAAAGATGTTCGTTCAAATGTGTAAATGTGTGTACTACCAATTTTGATTTGTGACCATACCAAACATACATGCTGTTATATAAGAGCCAGACCATTGTTATATTTGAGCTAACTCCGTCATAGACCTCGTAACCATAAGTATGTGATTCCTTCTACATGTAACAGTTATTGAGGTCCCTTCATGCTATGTGCCAACATACACCAGTTGTCTTTACTTACCGCATTTCGCTGTTCGTTTGATACATTGTAATATTTTAAAGAATTTCTTCGTGTTTTTGAAAGACTCAGATAAAGTCTCTTTTCATTACATGTAAAGCTTTCATTTGAGATGATATATTTTCGCTAACGTTTGAAAGCCACTCGCATGGTGTACTATGCAAGTGCGGACAATGTTTCTGCATTCGGACTTGGTGAATAGGGAGATTAAGTAGTGAACCATGGTCTCAAAAGAAGTATTCTGGCATACCGAGATTGTTGTTATGGCCTTGATTCACTGCCGCGGAGACAGATTGTATCAGGTAATTGGAACATCAAGGCTTAAAGGACCATGTTCTAACAGAAATAGCGCCCCCGAGGCCAAAACAGGGCGCTTCAAGTAAACCGGAGCGGACTACAAGGAACGACGGCAGATCAAGACAGTCAAGAACAGGTCAAGAGTGCATGCCGGCCAAATGCGTCTTCGGTGACGGGTCATTTGTCTTTTTCGGCCATAATCCCAGACTCCAAAGTTTACGCTCCAGGGGCCCAGACGACATTGGGCAGTTGAACTCACAGGATAACTTGAAATCAGTCAGGCCCTTTCCGGGACTTGCCGATGATTCTTGAGCAAAGTATGTAGCATGGGCCCTGCCGGTGGCTGTTCATTTGTGGATCGCGTTGATATGAACCTTTCTTCCTTCCTTCCTGAGCCGTTAACTATCTTCAAGAAGCAGCTCAGGCTGGACCTAGAGCCCGCGAGCTTTCAGTCTTCCGCGATTTCCGATGTTGGCTGGCAATGAGCCAACACCCGTAGCCTGTGGGTGACTGCTCTAATTTTGAAGATGCTATTCCTTTCTTGAGTGTAATCCTCAACACGCTCGTGGGGAGTTAGGAAATGAGCTTCTTTGGGCTTGCAATGGGAAATCCGTCCTTATGCCAAGAAGCGGATCGATGTTCGAGCTAGAGGTAGACCGAACAATATAGGATGTTCTACCTTTGGTGCTGCCCTCAAAATGTCATTTGGTGCGGTTTTCCTCCCTTTCTTCTACTATTCTCGTCGCATCGCAGGCGTCCTAGTAACCTTTGCTTCGCCAAATCCACCTCTCACTTTATCCTCCCACCTTCTGTGGCCTCGCGCACGTCTTCAGCCTCCCCAAATGTCGGTGCTATACCCCCACCACAAACTACAAAAGTGAGTTTAGTGGGAATGGAATCTATGCTGGGGGACAGCCACTGCCACACTGCTCATACGAATCAGGTTCCTGCTTTTCTCCCCACTCCGCATCTACCTCGTATTACCATAGTCCGATGTCATGTTTATGCCACTGCTGATCCCCCCTACCTCGACGCCGAACCCCCAGCATTGCTAGGCAGGTCGATGACACTAGGAATAGAGAGGAGAGAAGAGCAGGAGCGTCAATCACTATGGTACAGAAGGCGAGATACCAGTTGGTCTCTTTGCAGGGTGTTACTGGCCTCATATAGGCCTCACAAAGCTGGTGGCATATGCTGAAATCGCGGTGCTTGTGTATGAGTGGCTCCTGCTATGTTTGAGGTGCTCGTGTGGAGCACATGTTTCTTGGTATGATCATTTGAAATCTACTCACATATTCGCGGTCTATAACACGCTATGACTCTATCTCTTCAGGATGTGCATCAGTCTCCATTCACAATTCTTATTTGTATACTTCAATGCAATATCTATTGGCTTACGCTGACCTCGACATATGCCGTGTAGGACCTCAGCGCACCAATCTTCCCATCGCTCAATTCCCAGAAAGTTGGAAGCCTATGCGCAGCACTGACCAATTAGCCGTTAGCTAATGTTCCTTGCACTTGAAGCACCTCGTTTTACGCATGTCAAAATGTCAAACTGCCACCGGCTGCCAACTACGAGACAGCCTGCTTCTGTCTTTTCCAGTCCCGGGCGATGCAAATTGGAAACCCACCACCGACGGCATGGCTCAACTACGATACAGCCTTCTGGAAATCTTGTTACGTTACTCCTCGAGTTCTTTATGATCCCGGGGTGCCCAAAACGCGGAACAAATGGTGCAGGTCAGGGGACCAATCATTTCCAACAATAATATTTCTTATTCCCTCCAACCGCAGGCCACAAGTAGCGAACCGCGGCCAACGACATGGTCAATTATGATTACAATAAACTTCTGGAGGTTTCCTTGCTACAAGGTAGCCTCAAATCCTTTCAGGACCGTCTGTGATACCAAGTTACTTGACTGTCAGATCCGAGCCGGAGTCACGTCTCAAAATTGCCACCAACTACCTGGTTAATTACAACAGACTTCCGGAAGCTTCGTTACTACATAGCTAACCTCCGATCTCGGACCGCCCAAAGCACCGGTCATCAGGGTCTCAATTACTTCAAGCGATATATTTCTTGACCTGTTCAACCGCAGACTGCTGAGCCCATAACCCTCACCAGGTATGTGGCCACCCGATCACTCACATTTCCATCGATAAGCACCTTCTCCTCCTTCTTAAAGGGTGAGGATCTCAAAGATGCTGAAAACAAGGGTTCTGCACCACAACTTGCGTCACCAATTCTCACACTCTGGATCTTGAAGTCGATGACTGATTATCGATTATCGATTACTAGTAACATAGGTTTCAATTTGTGTCCTGGAAGGCTGTCATATGGTCAATGGCATATTCTAGAAATATACTCTCGTCATAATGTCGCCTTCGTGGCTCTGGCTGATGAACGATTTGCACCCTTGTTTTACAAAGGCTTCTATCACGATGGCAGATTATAACGGGCTTAGAGTCCTATGTAACGGCGTCATGGGTTTGAATTTGCGAGGCTACTGATTTCCCGTTGAAGCCTTCAATCAACCGCTATGTTAGATTATCTTCACACAAAACGCCCATTGCAGGCGACGTCCGAAATTAAAGGCATTTTGGGGGAGACAAGCCATTGGAGAAATGCACCATACGTATCTGGAATTCCGATTGATGGTCCCACCTAGATCTGAGGGTACGATTTCTCGCATACGAATTATGAAAATGTCACCTGGATACGGAAGAGCGGAATATTCCGTACAGCAGGTATATGTATACTGACCCCCATTGTCTGTCCTTCAGTTCCTCAGACTTCTCATCTCGAACAGCATGTCGGAAATTCCTATCCCTCTTCAACGCGGGTTTTATGCAATCTTGATCACCGAGCTTGGCAGACCCGTCGTTGATGGTGACGCATTGACTCGACTAGGCACAGAGGGACCGGTCACCCTCCTTCGTCTTGGTGATCAAAGCGTCCAGCCTGGTCAGCAACTGGTACGTACTAAACTCTGCGACAATACCGTTTCGCTTACGAGCTGCTTCCAGTGGCTTGTCCAACCCGAAAACGGCAAGCTTATCATTACTGAGGACCCCAACCTGCCACCTATTTACCTTACTTATGACGGGACTGAGATCGAAGCGCCAATCGTTGCACGTCCCCAGCCAGCTGCCCAATGGCAGGTTGGAACTGCATCTGAAAAGCTTGGATCGTGAGTCCGTAATAACCACTGCGTTCCTCGTAGTCACTGAATAATTGTTTATAGACTTCGAGTTGCTGGTACTGATCTTGGCATCGTCATCAATGGTATCTCTGTCCCTACGCCTAAGGTATGTGTCTTCTGAATGTCGAAGACCGGTGTACTAAAATTTCTTGTAGCTTGCACTTGGCAAGGAAGAACAACTATCTTTCTATTTCAAATTTATTCGTCCTGCCTAAGCCAACAGATATGTGAAGTGGTTGTGATGGATTGATTGTACTAGGATATTGTTAAGATATTCTTCAAGTGTGTAAATGTGTACTCCCAATTTTGATTTGTGACCATACCAAAAACATAACCAAGGGAAACTTACTTCGGTCATACACACCAGACCCTGTTAACCTAATGCATTATATACTATAGTTATACATCTATGCTGATGCAATATCCTCTATACACCATTATCTGGCAGTGTGATACATCACCTGTGTGCAATGGTAGCTCACCGGTGATGTATTGATAACTACAGTTTGCAATTCATATATGAATTTCTACCGGGCTTTGGCTGAGTCCCATACTTAATTCAAACTCAGCTTCCTCCACCCAGATGACGGTCCCATCGACGGTCCTGGGACCAGGTCATGTGACCCTGACGCGTCTCGACGTGCGCATTGAGATGGGATGGGAAAGTGGTGGTGATGTTGGGGAGGGCCGGAAATGCGAGATATATTGTAGAAATCAATGTTGCTGATGGGACTGATGGCCTGGACAAGTCTCATCAGTCTGTAGAATAGCCCAAATGTCAATTTCATTCAAAATTGATCAATCATTATGTACTTTATGTACTTAGCAACTTCAAAAATTCAGTTATACAGGCCAGAACACTTGTGCTAAAGGGGAGCCAAGGAGGCTCCCGAGGGACTGTCGATGGGACCGTCAATTGCATTGTGCAAAAAGCTTTTGTGATTTTTTTTGCAGAGTGCCCTGCCAAAATCCCACCATTCCTCAGACCACTTCGTACCGCCCAAATGATGGACCCATTGACAGTCCCTCAGCAGCTAGTCAGCACACTCAAAATCAGCTTGTCGCGTAGGTCCATCACTGATTTCCTCAGGGTTTTATTCTATTTATTAAGCTACTGTGGTTTCTTATGATTTTTTTCCTTTCTGACTCTCTTAATTGCATTAGAACCAATTGTATATGTCTAAAACATGTTGTACTACAAAAATCTCAAGCTTGTGCTATGGCAAGAGAGCACTGACAACCTGTTTTATGAGGGGATGATGGGACTTGGCTTCAACTTCATCACAGTTGATGCCATCACTGTTACATAATATCACCCTATTTTCCCATTTTGGGGGGTGGGACCTTCATTTGGTTCGTTCAAAATACCTGACTGCCCCACAGCACGCCCACTGCCCCTCTTTCACCCTCCCTCTCCCACCATCAAATCTCCTAAATTGAGATTCCAGATATCTGTGCCTCACGCCAGTCTGCTTTTGTGAACATGATCAGATCTACTCAGGATGCATTGCTTCATTTCAGCATGTCATATATTTAGAATAATACAATAAATACAATCATTGTTCAATTGAGGCCCCTTCCGCTGATGCGTTCTCAATACTTTGCTCAACAAGGAAGAACTGAAGCATAGCAGGAACTTCACTCCACAACACCTGAAACTGTTCACAAAGCTTCAGTCAGAGATGTGCTTGGCTTTGTGCATATGCTGCAAGTCCTTCCTGTTGCAACACATTGCTGCCCATCAATGCTCCTGCTCGCAATTCCCAGTTCTTGGCTTGCCATGCAAGAAACTGCAGGATATGTTGCATTTCCTCCTGAAGTAATTCAACTTCCTCTGACCATCTCATTGCTCTTGCTCTCACATGACACCATTCAATTCTCAAAGCTATTTCCAACAATCAGCCCCGCCTCTCCCAATGAATCGTGCGACATAAACCTACAGTCATTTAAACCACAATCTTTGTCATCCTTCTCACTTGCCTGGTGTTGCAACCAGATCCACAAGATCATTTGCCTCCCCTCTGTGTCACCAATGAGCCCCTCCAAGAGTGGACAAAGGTCCTCAGCATTCAATTGCCTCAGTTCCAATTTCCATGTCAATCATGTTTCCATCCCCATTGAAAGCGTGAGCATTGCCCCACAAGCAACACAATATTTGTCAGCTGCCTGATGCATTGTTTGCATTGCATTGTCAATAGCTGAGTTTGCTCTGGTGTTGGCCTTGATGCCACAAGAGTTTCGATCCTTGTGCTTGTACAGGTAAGACCATAGGCATAGAATGTGCCAGATTTCCTCAAGCACATTGTGAGCCTGGCCCTCCCTCAACCTCCATTCATATTTCCACAGTTCCAAGGGTACAATCATGCCCACTTGAGCTAGCTGTGACAGCAGCCAAAGCTTGATGTTGTACGCCCTCACAGCAGTTGTCCCATCAGGAGAGCTATTTTGCATCGCCTTTGCCCTCTCTCTGATGGCCTCAGGCATGAACGTTGTTTGCATCATGACCCATGTGGCCACCTTTCAACGCATTTGATTTGAATGCTCCAGCAAGCCTGTCAATTGTCCATTGGTTGGATGGAGACCCAACACTGTGTGATCCGATGCTAGCTTTCTTCTGTATGGGAAGGTCAGTGATGAAAATACTATATTACAATCAGTTACTTACTGATCATCTTCAATCACCAGACCGTTTGCGATCATAACCAACACATCAAGTTCATGTGTTGTATCCATGCCCTGAGTAGCTTCCTTCTGAGAAACCTCTTCTGCCAATTTCAACCATGCCGCTTGCTCTGATATTTTTAAAAATAATTGTCAGTAATTCAGCCGCAATCTCAATGTTTGAACTACCTTTTACTTCATGTTTGTATGGGTTAGGCAATGTTGAATCATGCTCCCAGTGGTTCTCCATGTCGTGATAATCTCCTTCAGGAATGTACATTCGAATTCCGTAAATGCAAGAGAGTGTGCTCAATGAGATGCTGCTGCCTCTCGAATCTTTTTTAACATTTGGTTGCCTTGAACCACATGTTAAACATCTGTTCATCATAAAACTTGAATAGTTACACACCAAATTGAACAGTTTTCTTCCAGTTCCAGTTATTGAAGTGATCATCGATGGTGTCCCATCACGCACCAGGTCCCATTTCCTTTGTGCTCTGTGCAATGGGATTGATGTTCACCCAGCCATGCTCCAGTGCCTCTCCATCCATGCGTTCGACACCAGGAGTCAAATTAAAGGAGTACAGAAGATTGCATTTCTCAATGTGAGTGGGAAGATGGAATTTAGGGATCAAGAATGTCATATACTTAATTGATCCTGAAAGGTGCAACTCATGTGGATAAGACATCATTCATTCTCGAAAATTTGTATGCCACTGGCACATGATGTCATAATAGATGACCAGTGTTACAATTTCTGTATCATGCAGGCTTGAAAGAAGCATATAGTCCATATTAATGTACCTAAACATGCATCACGTCACTCATTAATATTTGAGATAAAGTCTGGTCATACCTTTTCCCCAGCTGCAAGTTGCCGACCCCATTTGAACACTTCAAATCATGTCTTGAACAGTCCACAGTTTCTGCTCCTGATGCTGCCAAGCCGTGAGCTTCCTTATCCAGGTTGTTGACCATGTTGTGAGACATGCAAGTACTTCACTAAAAGAATGAAATTGGTTGTGACCCTACTCGATGCAATGGGTTCTATATGACGTACCAGTTGTTTCTGGTTCCAATTGGTAGCTATGTGAGTTTTGTATTCCTTCTCCTTGACAAAAAAAGCCCAGCCACTGCCCAGACTAGGATCCCTTTCCTCAGATGAAACTGCCTTATGCTTCAGGCGACAATTGGCATCTAGTCCCAAGAACAGGACATAGAGAAACCTAGTATGCATGTCATCATGTTGAATATACGAAGATACAGAATACTTACTGCTTATCTTCCAGTGCGGTCTTCCACTCAGGAGGCAAGTTGATTCCAGGCTGAGGGCAAGCCAGGCAGAGGAGAGCACATTCACCTGGCCTTGTTTCCTCGATGTTCCTCTTGGAATCGTGGCCTCGGCCTGCGTGTTTGATCATTTTTAAATGACGCCACTGTCGCACTACTCACATGAACTCATCATATCGATCCTAAAGAAAAAATCAGACAAATATGAAAGTGGAAGAGGTAAATACACCTGAGGCTTTGAAGTTCCTGAGTTGTCAGTCCCGTGATAAATACTTGCCATGTAGTGGAAGCCGGAGCACTTTGCTTCAAAAGAAAGGAGGTGATACTGTTTGAGACAGCTAAAGGTGACAGCCAATCGGGGGTTTGTCCTGGTAGTGGGGTATAGTTGAGCACGAAGAAGCTGAATTGCTGATTGGATGGTCTTCTCACATCTACAGAAGTCAAGGCCAACCTCGTGTACCTGAAAAGTATCGACAATGACAAAGTCGTCACCTGGGGAGGGCTGTGAATGCAGGCAATGTTCTTCAGGTGGATGGTTGAGCTGGATTCGGAGGCCCAGCTGTTTCAAGGAATGTGCCTCGAAGAAACACCCATTCCACTTCTGGTGGGAAATGTACCATGAGTATCATGCTCGGAAGCAAACCAATACAAGGATGTACTGCAGTGTGATGAAGTGGAAGGCATCTATGCTCATTCAGGATGCAGGTGCTGCACAACATCTCACAATGAAGACAATTCATGCAACAAAATTCGGGTGGTAGTGGTCCATTGCATCTACAGTGGGTATTTGTATGTCCACGTCCATTGCATCATAGGAGTTCTTTCAAAAATAGTTCTCAGTTGTTCTCTAGCCACTCGTGCATTGGATCGTCCTGACACAAATTAATTTATGATATAAACATATTCAAAAATGAATTGCTCACAGCTCCCATGTGTGTGCATTTTTTTCCAGTTGATTCATGCTCAATATCCCAATCCTGGAAGTAGTCATCCTGAAGAAAATTGAGCTGCTCCTTGGGGGCTGGAATAAATGTTAGTGGTGAAGGGCCAGGGTTTGTGATTGTAGGAGCCAGCTTCATGGCTTGGACACTGGTAGTTCACTGTTTGGAGCCATGTGCTATGACCAATTACACTATATGGTGGAGTAGTGATGGTACAAGCAGAGTGTGATCCTTTTTCTGGGAGTCATCACCATAGACTTCGATTAGGACATCAGCCTTGCATTTTTTCAATGGACGGCAGCTCATGGTGTCGGTTTCATGCAGAAATCAGATGGATTAGTGGCGAGCAAAGGAGCAGCAGTTCCTAGGAGAAGTGGTGGTAGTAGATAGGAACAATACATAACGATACCCTAGCAGATAGGAACCACCACTCAAATCGCATCTCATCAAGCCCAGTAAAAACCCCATATTTTGTTTTCAATTTAGATCATTTGGTATCATTTGTATTAATTGTTTTCTATTGCCCCCATTAATTAGTGAAATACACTCTGTCAACCAACTTTTCATCATGAACTCAGACAAGTCTGCCTCAGATCGATTTGCTCAATGATGATTTTGTCTTCTCTAAATAGAATTTCTTCTATGCGTCAAAGTTATCACCTGCCAATCTCCATGTGACCAATTGAAGACTTGCTCACTCATGTCTCCCCCATTCCCTGGGCCCTTGAGTGCTCATATTCATCCTAAGCAAGCAGCCTGCAATCCATACTCTCAAAAAGAACTTGACCGAGGTCTTGAAGCACATTTATCTCAGCACCATATTACAAGAATAGCATCTAAATGAATGCAATCATCAGAAGATGTTGAAGAGCAACCGAGACAGAAGAGACGAAGGGACACAACAGATCAGCAGGTGTGTATTTGTAGAATTGAACCCTTACTCTGACTTATGCAAGGGCAGACAAGTTTAGCAATGCCTCCATCAACTACCAAAGAACATGGATCTGTTGACAATGGACAACGCATACCATCGCCAGAACCTCAGCAAGACTGTTCTTCCAGAAACAGGGAACAAGCCCTATGGTAACCTTAACCTCAGCTCGCTCCACATCCTGAACCTGGTCTGGACTCCCCAATTCCTGAACTCAAGCGAATGGCGCACTTCATCCAGCTCTTGCACAACACTACTCTTGATAACAGCAGCATGTCTGAGGAAGTGATTGAGCATTTGTGCAACCCGAAACCTGAGTACTATCTTGATACTGAGGATAGACATTTTTGCAAAGCACTGGAGTCATTCCTTGCTACAACAACTGCTTCTGAGGCTACATATGAGGCAAATTGGCATGGTATGATGTGGTGTACCCAGATGACCCCTTTCTTTTGTTTGAGCAGATGAAGAACTGCATTGAACTGCTCAGTGGCATATCACCAATCTGGGAAGACATGTGTGTTGACTCTTGTGTTGGTTTTACTGGAGACCTTGCTGTGCTGGATAGCTGTCCTGTCTAGAGTGAACAATGCACAAAATTCTTGAGCTTGCACATGCAAATGGAGGTGTGGTTCATATTACAGAGTTCAATGATACCGCTGTGGGCTTGGATCTTCTTTGATATGTGCAATCGGGCAAGATATCCCCCAATGATGTTGTGTTCCAACTCTCTTGATGGTGCTCAATTATACTGGGATAAAGTGTCTGACTGTTGGATATGGATCTATATTTTTCACAACCTTTCCCCCAAGTTGCACTACACCAAACCTCTTGTATTTCCTGGAGGCTTTGTTGGTGGTCCAAAGAAGCCAGTCATCCAAGATTCCTTCCTGTACATGACATATCATCACATTTCAGCTCTTCAGAAAGAAGGACTTTGCATCTGGGATGCATCAATCTGACATTATATCAAGAAGTCACATCCCTTCTTCGCTTTTGTCACTGCCAATGGGCTGGCAATTGCAGATGTATCAGGAATGGTTGGTCATAGTGGGAAATATGGCTGCCATGCATATTGTGGACTTCCTAGGCATCGTTACACCAATGACAGTCATTATTATCCTGCTATGCTGAAACCAGTCAACTATACTGTTCATGGATGTATGCATGAGGATCTAACGTTTGCACAACTCAAAGAGTATCGTGAAAATATTACTGCTCATTATGATGCCAACCTTCAAATCCTCCTCTCATCCATGAATATGCACCAGTATGAGAAGAACTGGCTGGAAACAGGCCTTACAAAACAAACACTTCTCTCCAGCCTTTCATGCACTCTTGGAGTACCAAGGATGTTTCCACTTGACATCATGCATCTTGTAAGCCTTAATAACCCTGATCTACTCCTCAGTCTCTGGCATGGTACTGTCAAGATGTATGCACCTGACAACAAGGAGGGCTGGGGCTGGCATGTACTTGTGGGAAAGGTCTGGGAAGCCATGGACAAACTGTTGAGCTTTTGACACCCTATATTCCTTCTTCATTTGGTTGTGTGCCTCGCAACCCAGGAACCAAAGGAAACACAGGATACAAGGCTTGGGAATATCAGCTCTACCTTTATGGACTTGACCCTGCTCTTCTCAGGCACATACTTCTGGAAGTATACTGGCTCAATTTTTGCAAGCTACTTCAAAGCACGCTGAGAAGGAAAAGACAAGAATAAAGGGAAGTCACCAACTAAGATCACCATCATGCCAACAGGGGGAGCCACATTCACTGTAGAGAGAGACGCTGATGCAATTGTGTTAGGGCAACACTACAATAGCAGCAGGCTCCCACAAGATAGACCCTCTGAGAAAGATAGAGAGAGAGAGAGAGAGAGAGAGAAGGATAGAAGGGGATTCCTAGAAGTCTCAGATGTTCACACTCAAGAGTAGTGGA
>JABAJS010000178.1:0-24336 GCA_018221635.1 Tephrocybe sp. 10521TJB
CAACTATCGCTCCCAAACTGCCGCCAGTCATACCACCTGAACACGAGCACCGCACCCTCATCGTGTGCTTCGACGGGACGGGAGACCAGTTTGACGCGGACAACTCGAATATCGTCCAGCTAGTCTCGTTGCTAAAGAAGAATGATCGTGATCAGCAGATGGTCTACTACCAGGTGAGTTGCAATTCGTTCCGTTTATTATTTACAGTTGGCGCTGAGTGACCACGCGACAGGCTGGTATTGGAACATACATCTCCCCGAAGGTAGCAACACCATTTACAGCCAAGGTTTCCAAGGTTGGTTGACCCGTGTTTCTCTGCGATATAAAGCTCAATCTCATGGACAGACATTGGATGAAATGTTTGCGTGGAATCTCGATGCTCATCTTATGAGTACGTCTATTTGCTACACTTCACACGTCACCTCTGATCGCACGCCCTCTTAGGCGGCTATGAATTCCTCATGCAAAACTGTAAGCCTCGATACCTTCCTTTCTCATGTCGTGCCGTTTTTAACGCACCACGGCTTCTAGATCGTGAAGGAGACAAGATTTGTATTTTCGGTTCGTCAATTTAACACCACCTTGTATCATTTGCTGATGTTACTGCCCTACAGGCTTCTCTCGTGGCGCTTATACAGCCCGAAGGTTGGTTAATTTAGGTCATAGATCGGCTGATGATGGCTAACAATAAGGAACAGTCTTGCGGGAATGCTCCACAAGGTTGGGCTGCTGCCGGCCGACAATCACCAGCAGGTGCCTTTTGCCTACAAGATGTACACACGAGCGGATGATGTTGGCTGGGAGCAGTCTAACGCGTTCAAGCTCGCATTCTCGTCCCCGGTGTCAATCGAGTTTCTCGGAGTATGGTGGGTGCTAACCCTCAAAGCCTCTTCTCGTGATTTCTAACGATTTCACAGGGATACTGTAGACTCCGTCGGCTTGATCCCAAAGAGACTGCCGTTCACGACGTCGAATACGATTGTTCGTACGTTCCGGCATGCAATATCACTGGACGAACGTCGGTCGAAGTTCAAACCCAACCTTTGGAATCGACCGAACGATAACGAGCAGACGCTTGGTGTTCATACCGTCCGTATCCCGACACCCGAACCACATGTTAAGGGCGATGGCCGAGGCCGGCACGTTACGAAGAGGAGCGAATCGAAGGAAGAGAAGATGCTCAGTCATTACGAGAACATCTACGCCGCGAAGGAGCCGAGTATTACCAAGACTGATATTGAGGAGGTCTGGTTTGCGGTACGTCCCATCCTGTGCATTATTCATGACGGGGATTAACGCATTGTTATTTCAGGGCTGTCATTGCGGTTAGTCGACTGTTATGATTCGACCAAGTCGACATTCTGACCCATTTTATTCAGATGTCGGTGGGGGCTCCGTTGACAACAAGACACCATACTCTCTGGCTCGGATACCTCTTCGATGGATGATACGTGAGTGCTTCAAAGCAAACACGGGGATACTATTCAATACCGAGTCTCTACGAACCATCGGTCTCGACCCCGCGACGCTATATCCTTTAGTCCTTCCTCGAGCTCCATCAAAAGTCGACCCCTCTACGACGTCTTTCGAAAAGTTCGAAAAACCATCGTACTTTAAACGCATGGCTGCTCGTTGGCGGGCCAAGGCCAACGCGGCGCCGAGTGTAACGATCACCGTTAATGATCGCTCAGTCATCGACGAGGATCACGAGGACCTGAGAGACGCCATGTCGCCCATATACGACCAGTTAGTCCTGAAGCCCAGTTGGTGGATCCTCGAGATCCTTCCCCTGAATTTGCGATACCAAAACGGTAATAACGAGTGGGTTTCGTATATCAGGTACGTATTACTTTCTTCCTTGAGCCCGGCCACGCCTCTGAGTATTTCTATTTTCAGCTCGAATATGGCGAAGCCGAGGTTCATACCCAAGCAGCATAGCAATGGTGTGAAGGTTCATCGCACCGTAAAGCTTCGCATGGACGCCCAACCTCCTCCCGGCCACAAGACCAAGTATAAACCTCGAGCTCATTTCTCCGTCGAGCCAATTTGGATCGACTAGGTCTCGAATTAATTCCCTATGAAAACCGCATCCATATATACGTACTGCGTTTCCGTTCTTAGTAGCTATAGTATTTATTATCGCATATTTGTTTCAATTACACAAGTACTACTACCGTGCCCAATAAACATTTTATGAGAATAAACAAGAGGCGACTATACGGTTTGTAATTGAATAGTCCAAGATCATTTATATACGAAATCTTACTGGTAATATGCATAAGTGCTGGAGGTCAAGAAGATGGTATCATAATACAGAGCTGGGAGTCCATAAAAGTCTCTGAGGATGGATATAGTTACATTAGAGGCGACGATAAGAGAATGATTAAAGTCACTGCTCTAGATGAGCACAGGCTTTTGCGATCTGAAGAGATACAGTCGCGATCTACAGTGCCTATATCAATGGAATGTCATAGAGGGGTTAGGGAATCACTTACGTTAGAACGATCGAAAGGTTGGAAGTGATGACCGGGAATGTCGAAGATTGGAATAGGACTCATCGTGAGGGTGTCCCATCCCGCAGTCGATGTCTCTGGCCTGCCGCGGTTTGATAGCCAGGCAGGTACCTGAACGCCGAGAGTATTAAACGCTTCCTGGGATCGAAGCATGACCAGGGGCGGACAATCGCGCAAGAACGGCTCGGGGTTGTACTTGCCAAGTAGCCGTGCGTTCATCGAAAACTGAGCTTTGACCAGTCTACCCACTTCAGAGCTGGAACTCCGACCATCGAGGTTAAGCACAGAGTCGATGATAGCGTCAGATAGGGGAACGTGATCAATAGGGCTCGGCGCGTCAATCAGGAGAATTCCTCGAGTGCTTCTTCCCATGAGTTCTAGTTGCCGTGCCACTTCGTATGCAGCTACGCCGCCAAATGACCAGCCTAAGAGGAAGATATTAGAGAAGTCTAAATATAAATCGATTAGAGGCTAACCTCCAAGTAGAACGGGGCCCGAGGTGACTTTGGCGATGTAGTTCGCATACGTTTTGGCCATCTGTGCGATGCTGTCCCATGGTTGACTCGTAGAAAAGTTGGGGTTATGAATAGCCCAGACCGGCCGTTCCAAGGGAGAAAGGCGCTCATAATAGTTGACCAAACCGCTGCCGTCGTGTAGGAGGAATAATGGAAGACGACCGCTGCTTGAGGATTGTACCTGGAGTGGATTTGTATCGAGCCGTAAAACTGAGGAGATCGCTTCCGCATTTGTAGGAACTTTCGGTTGGAAAATTTTGTCGTTCCACGAGGACATAGAATACTTATTGAGTTGAGACGTCAAATAGCATTGAAGAGTTCGAGGGGTGCGAAAGGTTGTGAACAGATTACTTGGAAGATCGAGTCCGAACTCCGTTTTCAGCGCATGGAGGGCTTCGATTGATGTTAGGGAGTCTAGACCTAGGAAATCGAAGTCTACATCGTCGTCGATCTCCTGAGAGGCGAGGTCGAGCACCGAGGCAAGAACGCCTTTAACACCTGGCTCCTCGTCGTGCGTGGCATTAACAGTGGCATCGTCCGTTACCAGAGTTCTTGGGGTCGAAGAGCCACTGACTGCTGTCATAGGAGAGTCGTTTCCACGTGGGCTTCCAGTAGATATTTTTGACGAAACTTCGCGAATGATATCCGCGACGGTGGTGCAGAATGATAACGTGTGAGAGTTAAAATGTGCTTCTGGGAACGTACGCCTCAGCCGACTGTAGATTTCAATGAACATTAATGAATCGACGCCAAGGAAAGCTAGATCAGCGTTGAGGTCTAGATCTTGCGCCGCGAAATCGCAGGTCTCTGATACTATATTGACTACAGTGCTGTGGATCGAAGGAGAAGCGAGAGAAGACGACGTCTGGTCGACTCTGAAGGAAGGTGAGGATGGAGTCGGTCGGGCAGTGTGCTTGCCTGATGCATAAGCAAGGCCTTTCTTGAGCTTGTCGAGACGAACCCGACGAAACTGCATGCCCTTAATATAACCGACGATCTTCTTGGGTTCTCCCGCAAGGACAGCGTAGGCATCAGCGAGAACCATCTCGTCTTCTGGAACCCACGCATTGCTGCAGTATACTGAATACGAGGCAGTCTTGTCAATGAGCTCAGGGATCATCTTCACCGCACCGACCTCGCTGCAAATGAATGCATCGTTCGGGCCGCCCTGAAGGTTTGCCACAAAGCCAGCGACGTGGAGGAGAGTATCGGTGAAGACAGGATGGATGATGAAATTACCGCGATCATAGCCGTCAGGGAGTCGTATATCTGCACAACCTTCCATGTTGCTAGCGTCGACAGTGATAGATTTCATTGTACGATACTCCTTAGCATAATCGACGACGCGAGGAAATATAACCTCGTAGGCAGTTCGTGTGGAGAAGACTTCAGGAGTGCTGCCAGATGAGGGTCTGATCACGGCTGTCATGTACCGCGAAATGGTGGGCATAGTTCGAGCCAACTTCGTGACAGTCAGGGACGTTGATTGAAGGCGATATTCTCCGTGGGCGTGAATTTCTTCAATTTGGGAGGATTTCACTTTCGAAGCGATGCTAAATGTGCCGGATCCCTCTAAAATGGTGATGGAGATAACAAGAGCTCTGCTGACAGAGGGGTCATAGACCAAAGGTTTGGCGAACACTAGGTTGCGGAGGATAACATGAGAGCCTTGAAGCGACTGGTTAAGATGGGCGTAAGACAGATGAATCGCAGCCAATGCTTGCTCCAGGTAGACAGACGCAGGGCATAGCGGCACCCCCCCTACACTGTGCCCAACGATCCACTGAGACAGACTCTCGATAGGTGTTTCGAAGATCGCAATATTTCCGTTCTCAGTAGATGGTCGCTGAGCCCAGTTTCCCATTATCGAATATTTCGTGGAGGATGACGTCAGGGATGATTGAGGGTTGGGATCCATCACTGGCGCCTCCCTGAAGTCGACCCAGAACTTTGCTGGAGAGAAGGGATAAGAGGGAAGGCTGACACAGCTAACGTTGGGCAGGTGCGCGAACGTCTCTCGCCATTGAACGTTCACGCCATTGAGATAGAGTTGTGAGAGGCTAGTCGTCAATGTTTCCCACGCATCCTGTTGCTTTCGAAGCGATCCAAGGAGTATGCTGCCCCGAGGCAAGCTGGGGTTCGCTTTGAGCATTGGGAGAGAAGTCGTGTGAGGTCCGATCTCGATCCACGTATCGACAGGATGGGCAGATAGGCTTGCGACCAAGGCGCGAACGCCTTTCTCGAACTGCACTGCTTCAGCGCAATGGCGAACGAAATACCCTGACACAAAGACTGACGAGTCGCCAGGAAGTACGACATCTCCGATCACGTTGGACACAATCGGAATTTTTGGCGCGCTGAATGTTACCCGTCGAGCGACGGCGTTAAGATCGTCCAGGAGCGGGGTCATCGCTGGGCTATGATACCCAAATGGTACTGAAAGTAGGACATTCTTGCACCGAATTTCGGCGTCCAGGTAGGCCTTGAAAGCAGTCAACCTCGTCAGTGGCCCGGAAAGTACGCAGTCCATCGGGCTATTGTAGCACGAAATAGACAGATCTGCGAAATCCGAAGACGTACTGAGTACATCTTTCACTGCCACTGGACCTAGGTTGACAGCGATCATCCCGCTGTCATCGACGGCGCATCGCTGCACCATGAGCCGAACTCGATTAGCAACGACGTGGAGCGCATCATGCACCGAGATGACTCCAGCGATGACAAGTGCTGCGTATTCCCCTAGACTGTGCTACTTCAGTACTGATCTGTTTCAAATCTTAGGCGGTATACTCACCTGTGACCCACAACTGCGGCGGGCTTCATCCCCCAAGACATCCATAACTTCGCCAACGCGTATTGAAGGGCAAAAATGGAGGCCTGGTACGCTTCGAACTCTTCAAGGGCCGAAAGTCCACTGGTTTGTGAGTCGGTGTCGATGACGGCGAGAACTCCGGGGAAGCCGGCCTTAGTGAGGATCAGATGACATTCGTCAATATGCGATTTGAAGAGTTCTGAAGACCGATAAAGGGAACGTCCCATTCCAAGGTATTGACCGCCCTGGCCGGAAAAGACAAAAACGGCC
The DNA here is from genome assembly GCA_018221635.1 of Tephrocybe sp. 10521TJB. NCBI lineage: Eukaryota > Fungi > Basidiomycota > Agaricomycetes > Agaricales > Lyophyllaceae > Tephrocybe > Tephrocybe sp. 10521TJB. Next base: position 6,111 of record JABAJS010000178.1, read on the forward strand.
TGGGCGTCTTTCGTAGTCGCCTGCATGGGTAGAGTGCGACGTAACTTTGCAATGAGATCAGTTGTATTCTTGGCGGAAACAGCCAATCGATGTTCATAGATCTGCCTTCGCGCGGTCGTAGTATACGCAATATCGGGAAGGGCGGTCGCGTCGCACTGATCGAAGTGTTCCAAGAACTTGGAGCGAAGCCTCTCGAGAGACGAATTATCTTTGGCTGAAAACCCAAACATGAAGTGCATCCCATCCGATTTCCTGATAGGCGAAGATTTGAGGTGTTCCTCGACTAATAGCGCCGAATTTGAACCAGCGGCACCAAAATTATTGAGCAATGCGACCCGGGTCGATCCTTCAGAGGACGGGAGCCATGGAGAAGACACTGTGTCGATGATGGTGTGGTCGGAATCGAGAGGTGCTATCCGTGGATTCAGGGTTTTAAGGGATATTTGTCGAGGTATCCTTCGATGCTGCATCATTAGCAAAAGTTTTGCAAGACCAGCCGATCCAGAGGCTGCTTCGAGATGGCCGATGTTTGCTTTGATGGAGGTAATATGAAGGGGATTCTCGGCAGATCGTCGAGCAGAGAAAACGCTCCTGATACTGTCCAGCTCATTCGGGTCACCCGCCTGAGTACCAGTTCCATGAGCCTCGATGACATTGACCCTGCTCGGATCGATGTTGGAACTATCGAGTACCCGTTGAAAGAGGGTCGCCTGCGTCGGTGCATGTGGATGCGTGATGGAGTGGGCGAGTCCGCTCTGATTGACTTCTATTCCACGTATGACACCGAGGATTCGATCATTTTCGGCAAGAGCATCTGAGAGGCGTTTCAAGACGAAAACTCCACAGCCTTCTCCGCGCGAGTAGCCATCTGCAGACGCGTCAAAGGATTTGCATTGCCCCGTAGGACTCAGGAAATGACCCCGGTCGAGCCCAAGAAACATCTGAGGCGGTGTTGGGTCAAATTAGTTCGTGATGAGAGAAAATGAATGGACTAACGTCGGGGCTCGTAATAATATTGACGCCGCCGACTAAAGCGGAATCGCAATCCCGATTCATAAGCGCCCGAGCTCCCTGATAGAGAGCGACATTGGAAGACGAGCAAGCAGTATCCACGACGATAGATGGACCACTCAGTTGCATCGCATACGAAATTCGGCCACTTAGGAAAGCCTTGAGTGTTCCTATCACGGCATTCAGTACATCACACATCGTAACGAAAGGGGGAAAAAGGTACCAGGACTATAGTATACATCGATTTCGTCTCGTAAGTTTTGAATATAGTCGTGAGTGGCAACGCCGATATAGCACCCAAAGTTCTCTGGTCGGCTTGTCGGGGTCGCGTTTGGGACGTACCCAGAATCTTCCAAGGCTTCGTAGGCAGTGTGCAGGAGGACGCGCTGCTGAGGGTCCATGCTTTTCGCTTCTCGGGGGCTAATCTTGAAGAACCTAGTTGAAGAAAAAAGGAATGAGTGCGCGAGAACTCAAGATGATGAAGGAACCACCATACTTGTTATCAAACTCGTCGGCGCCCTCGATGAAATTTCCAGTGTGGGCCTTCATGGTTCTTTTGGGGTTCCTTCCGTCGGTGTAATCGGATACTCGAAAACGATGCTCAGGGATCTAAAACCCTGGTCACGAGACGTTACGACTGACCAGATGGGAAGGACGTACCTCAGAGATCGTGTTTATCCCTTGTTCCAAGACTTCCCAAAGTTTAGAAACGTTAGTGGCCCCAGGCATATTGACGGCCATTCCAATCACGGCAATAGGCTCTTGTTTGGGTTTCGGTTGTCGGTGGGGCTGAACACTGGCGGAAGTTAAGTCAATCAAAGATACACGTCCACGCGGAAGTATTCGTTCTGTACTCCGCGACAAACCAAGCCCTGGCCCCACATTGAGAAGTTCGACGTGAATATTGTCCGGAAACGATCTTACGACGTTATCGGTGACGAGGCTCCAATTCACAGGGTGCACGAGTAGCATGTCCACGATTAGTTCGATGAGAGACCCCGTAGTGTCTCTGGTAATACAGTCGCCCGTCAATGTCGATCGGATGGGCACTTTGATATCGGAAAACGCTGGGAAGCGAATGTTCCTGGCAGCGACATCGAGGAGAATCTGATCACGCGTAGAAGTCGCGTGAAGAGGGGAGTGATACAGGGTGTCGAGCGCAGTCTTGTGAGTTGCCACGTTTACGTTTGTCGCGACGAAGGCAGAGAAGACGGAGAGTGTGTCTGGGCGCCCTGATATGGTGACACACGTGTTGTCCATGATCGCAGTTATGTAAAGTTTCCCCGTTTCACCTCCCTAAGTTTGAGTAAGACGGTTAAAACCATAAGTCCACGTTAATGGAGATTAAGCCGGTAGTCCTTACATTCGTAAATGCGCCAATAGCTTCTTCTGCGTCGCCCTTGCTCATTCCCATAAACACTAGGCTCCAGGGCAGATCGGTGCTCAAATCAAGTGAAGCAGCGTTCAGAGTGTGCACTCTATACAGATGTGAACGGATCCCAATCCACAGAGCGAGTCGATAGGCCTCGACTGCCTTGTTGATGTAGGCAAATGTCGAGAATGATGTTGCAGCGACACATGCTGGAAGGATTCCTGAGGAAAAGCCCAATATTCCTAGTCCATAATGAGCGTTGGTTTTCAAAACGTCGCTGAACGGAGTAAGCGAGTCGGCGGAGATGCATTTCTCCTCGACGAAAGCGAGGTAGCGTAACGATTGCAGTAGAAAGAGTGTCGAGCCTGAGATGACGGCGTTTTGTAGATAACGATTATTGGGTAGCGAAAGGAGGTCTTTTGGTGATGCAAAGTCCGACATGTCAATGTCCACAGCGGAGAAGTCGTCGGCGGGAAGACAAATAAGTTCGTCGCGGAATGCTTCATGGCAGGCTGCGAGGAGAATAGCACCTGAGTGCGAGGAGGCGTCTGAGAGGGCGGTCTGGCGTGTCTGTGAAGAGGTAGCAGCCGATGTCCCCTGACCCGCGAAGACAGGCAGGTACAGCTCCTGCCCCGGGGAACCGTTCGCTGAGACGGTCATCGAAAGTGTGTGAGGGTACGAGCCAGTCGTGAGCGAAAGATCCTATTCTTATAAGCAAGTGTCGTAAGCCACATATCCTTCAGCTAATTACAGCGCAAGTGGTCCAAAACCAGTTCCGATGATATTGTCACAATCTCGAACGAAGAATGCGGTTTGTAAGAGAATACTAGTGGGGTTATGTGATAGGCCCCTTTGATCCGAGAGTAAGGAATCCTCGTGGCAATTCGTACCTGAGATCTCCAGACCGTTTGAGCGCGCGAAGATAAGTATGGGGCTAAAGCGCCCCGCAGGCAACGAGAGTAGTGTAGCGTGGTTCTCCGATTCTTCTCTTACGATCACAAAGTTTTGAGGCTTCGTAAAGCCTGGAATTAGGTACCAGCACGAGGCTTTCTGTGGACAAGACGTGCAGAGTCGACGATAAAGATAACCCCACTAAAATCTCCGTTGGCCAGACGAACTGTAGACCGAAATCACCAAGATCTCTTGCGAAGGTAACGGTTTCAGGGACATGTACCCGTCCATAAAAGTCGAAACATACCAGAGATAGGTTGGTTTCCGGCGTAAGGCTGTCAAACCCATGCAAAAGTGAAGCCAGATCGTGATATATTTGACGAGGTTTGTGGAGAAATTATGTTCCCGGCTTGGCCTTATTTGGCTAAACGACGGATCGGACCACAGTCCCCGTTCCCATCAATCAGTTTCGAATTCGTGCTCTGCGCCGTCATGACCTCTCTGTCACTAGCTATAGAGTATTTCCGTGTCTACGCTGCAGGAACTCACATGAACGTTACAGGAATCTCCATTTTACTTTCCCACTAGCGATCAGGACGCATCCTCGCGTACCATATACTGAAACTCGACTATGAGCAGAAAAGATCAAATTTACCCGTTTTGTACCGAGTCATATTTCGTTTTTCTGCTCTTTATTTGATCTGAGATTTCTATCAGTGACGCACATTTCTGTCGGTCGCCGCTTTTGCTCCATTGTCATCGCAAGCGCCTGGTAGCCGATCTCCTTTCAAAGTGGCGCTTCCTGCCGTTCTTCAAAATTCTGGTCTTCCTGGTAAGTAATCAATAGTCCTAAACCAGATTTTCTTCATTATGGTACGAAGTAACGAATAGACTGGAACATCACCAGGCACCCCTACACAGCATATCGTAAGTTTCGTTGCTATGACCGTAATTCAACATGCTTATTTCCAAAAGAGCTTATCCATATCTCCATAATGAACCCCACGTTTTCTTATGATAGCGTCGATTCAGGAACGGTTCGGGTTTGCTGTCTTGGGGCCGTCTAAATTCAATAGGTTCTATCAATGCCCTTAAGTATGTACGCATTTATGGAATCGATTCATGTACGTCGTGTTACTCCATAATACACCGTGCAGAGAATTAACGACACGTTATAGTCAAACAGGCGCCGAGCCCGAAGTTGCCATGACTGTAACCCTCAATAACTCCCGACGGTTAAAGGTATTACCTGCCGACGAGAAGTTCTATGCCTCGAGGCAGATGGAACTGGTGGGTTTCCTGTCCAGAGTACCGCTAACTGTTGCACACGAGCGCTATACGAATTTTATGCCGGTCATCTGTCCTCTTGACATATGTACTCGCTCTGCCGAGTTACGCATCTTATCAAGTTCACTTGTTTATAATTGCTTATCCGCATCGCAAGCTCTTCCCTGGGCTCTCTTCATGCCTATAAGTGATATGTGGGGTATCGTCAATAGCATCTTGTATCACGTTGGCGTTGAGCACATGCACACTACCCACACGAACCAAGAGGAAAACTTCAATCCTCTGCCGGGCTTACAGCCGTCGTCCAGCATTAGCCGCATCTCAATTTCTCCATAACCATCAAAATGATACATATGTCGGTGATCTCCTCCACTTGACGTCTCTTGTGCATCTTTGTCGTGATTTCTACATTTCCACTTACGATGCGATTATGACTGGTTGATATTTAGTTACGGACCCTCGTTCTTGCGAAGTGCATAAGAGTGGATACCTAATCCTAAACGATTCGACTATTATTATCATATCACCTTCGGAGCATCAAATTTCAATCATGGGGACGTTTTCTATGAAGCGCACGACGGTGAGAAATGTATCCTGTTTTATCGTGACAAAACATTTCGTTGCAATTCCTGAGACCAACTTTTCTGATCACAACGATTCGACTCACAACAACTTAGAGGCCATGAGCCTTGATATATTCTCAGAATCATTAAGGTATTAATGCCGCGTTATCTTGGAGAGAAGCCTTATGTTAAGAATAGTTGTACGACTTTGGTTAGCTATTGCTTCCTGTTCCTTCTTAATATCGTTCATATTTGATACAAGGTACACTGTGAGTTATGATCGGCGCCCACCGTTTCCCTATACCCAGATATACTCACTGTTCTTACTAAAAATGTTTGGGATAATGATGGAGACCTTACAGAGAATCAAAAACGATATTGTCAACAAGAGGTATTTGTCTTAACTGCTATATTCTGCAGACTCAAAACGAACACCACTTTTCACTTTTCATAGGGTTGCTTGGTTTCATAGATTGGGGACCAGCGGATGAAATAAATAGATTCTACGAATAATACGTGTGAGTCCCCGCGATATGGTATACAGGACGGTCTAGACAGCAGCGGCCCAGGTCGGCCCAATCGGAAATACGCGCCTAGATCTTTATCCAGCGATCGCTCCTCTCCTCACGCGACCGTTCATTCATCCCTTTGACCAAGATCTACGGAATAATACAGGTACCACAATATTCGAAGCCGACGGTGACCTTATACCATGAGACGCCTTGGGGCTAATATCGCCGCAATTGCTTCCGTCACATAATGAAACCTGTCTTATGAACTCATCGAACAATTTTGCTCTTCCCTACGGGCGGATCATACCGTATTTCTTGTGATGAGATGTCGATGTCTTTTTTCTTCTTCTGAACGACGCTCAAATCGAGCTAGCTGAAGATCCCGTCGTTCTCGACTGAAAGACTAGGTGGGCGGCAATCACCGGGAGTATATACATCTTGTGCCGTTGATCCAATTAAATCCGAGATCAGTAACAACTCCTGGTAATCGATCAATCACTTTCAAACTCTGATATTCACTGCGCCATGTCATTTTCTCCATTTCTTCGCCATATGGCGGGAAAGAATCCTCCAAGTTCAAATTTATATCTCACTGAAATTCAAGCATCCTGTTCTAGAGCTTTCAACCGTGCAAGAGCGGTTATGGACGCTCTGTTAAATACCTGTCAGTTAGGACCTACAGACATCTGCTCATTAAAACGTTTCATAGATTCACGTTATCTAATCAGATCGACCCGGAGTGCCTCATTGAAATGTGAAGGTGTCTCGACCACACTTCGCATCCTTCAGACAGGCAATGATGAGGTTCGTTCCGTACAGGGGTTCACACCGCCTTCCCCTGCCCTCGACAGCTCGGATACACGGTCTATTGTTCGTATTTATGCTCGCGTCACCGATTTTATTCACGTCATTCCCCCATGCGGAACCAATGAGAAACACTTTGTTGTAACGGTACACAGGTAGCTAAAGTCATTTATTCCTTTATATAATTATATACGGGAAGATCTCAAAGTGCGGGCGATGCACTAGAAGCATCTGGAGCAGCACTGGAGTGCATGAGACGTTACTGGAAAAGCAAGAACTACAAAATACACATGCATTTGACGCCATATGTCTCTGTGATATCATTTTCAGAGGGGTTTATGTCATAACCAGTCATCTCTTTCAATGTGATACCACCCCGTCGTATTCCCCACTCTAGACGCCTTCTGACTAAGGCTACCATTGTGGGGGCATTAGGCATCCATAATGCAAAATCCTCCAGGACGGGAAGAAATTTTCCAGACGCAATATCATCTTGAACGTTGCCCGAGAAATCGGAGAAGAAGCTGACAGATGATGCGGATGAAAATGATCGAAGTAGCTCGCTGACACCCACAGTGGGACCTTTGTATCGGATATCGATCTCTAGGATTTTACATCTCGACTGGTCAATGAATTTGACCATAGGAACGAGGTCAAGAGCCGCTGTTCGAGCATTATACGGACTGCGCAAATATGTAAGATTAGGAGCCAGGAGTGACGCAAAGACTTCATTGTTGTAGGCAGTAGAAACTCAAGCGAAGGAGATTTGGCACATATATCGATCCTGGCTCGCAGTGCATTTCAGGTGGATGTACTGTGCATTCGAGGTCACTTAGAAGCGGAAGCCGCTTCATCAGGTCTTTGAAGAACGAGAATTGCAAGCGAATGTATATGGATACGTGAAGACGCGAGAGATTGTTTCCGAGGAATGGGAAATTGCGTACAATTAAAGGAAATTCGACCAAACTAGTGATTGAAAAAGACACAAGTGAAGAGACAGCAGAGGGGAAGAAAGATAAAGATACAGCGGAAAACTCGAGTTCAAGCACAAGGGATTCCAGTGAGGTCGTTCGCTGTATAACCTCGAAAATCACGTCCGAGTCATCCTCTTTTTCTGAGGTAATTTCTAACTCCGTGAGTTGATCCCAGGGAAAGGAGAGGGAAAGGTATTCAGAGACCCTGCATGTCAGGTTCAATCCTTTAAGGTTGGACAAACAACCTGTCGTCCTGAGTGTTTGTGGCATAGGATGAGGATTAACACCACTCCAGTCTTCATAGGCGTTGAATATGACTAGGTATGTAATCTGGTGCCAAGAGAGTCGAAGATGAGGTAAGAGTGAGTAGTTTGTGTTCGAAATGAATAACCTCTGCAGGGAGGATGTATCGATATCGTTGAACAGGAGGTGCGTATTTCCAGGATAATATGGAGTGTCGTATATGTCGAGGTCCAAGGATAAGACGTTCTGAAATGCTTGAGTCGGTAGCTGGGCATGGATTTCAACCAAGTTATCAAACGTCATGTCGAACCCCAGCTTCTTGATTTTCCCGGGATATGGTATAATCAAATTCTCGAACACCCTCACATCTGAAATGCCCACACTCATTGCTGAGGGATCAGAATACTCGGAGTCATATAATCCGGACTCCGTCAGACGTACAGCAAATGGTGGCCAAAGCCGAAAGAGCGATCGAGACAGATCTCTCCAAGTAGAGCAGACACGACCAAGGACCCACGGAACATCAGAATAGTTGGGAGGCAAGTAAATCTCCTCGTTCTTTCCTTTGAATAATGCAATGAATATTTTTGAAAGGACTTCTGAAGGGATTTGCTTGATGGGAGCCAAAGCAATGTGTAACGCTGAAATTTGGTGTGGTAGATTCCCGCGCGCGACGATCAGTTGGATCTCTGGGGAAGGGGAATATGGAGGGTTTTCCAGCTGGGAAAGAATGCTCTTAGCACGAAGGATCTCCAGATCGGACAGGATGTTGTCGTTAGTCGCTCCTGCGATGTCCAGTAACATGTCGACAAATCCAGAAGCATTGGCCATTTCGTCAGATGACACGGTAGATTCTTCTGTATAGGATTTTTCTCTATAATTAAGAAAAGTAAGTACTAGTCTCGTGGACAGGAATCATAGTTACAGATTTTATTTCTTGGTGCAGATCAGGTACAGACGTTTAAGTGAAATGATGGCGCGTCATGGTCGACGCGTTGCTTGGCCTTGCTTGGCACCTATGACTAGTCAATACGGCGTTCGCCACGTCGGGATTCCGCGCACGTCAGAGCTTCGTGAGGCGGGCAATGCCTCTACCATAAATCCGTTTCAAACTGCAGTCATAGCCCAGTATGCTCATGATATCGGCATTACCATGAAACATTTCATACATTTCTGACAGATTCACTCAATTAGTTCTGGCCCAGAGTACGTTTTTTAGATTCAGAAGGGCATGCCTCACCCAGAATTTATATTATGAATGCCTCAATGTGCATTCCATGAAGTGCCATCCATTTCTGCAAAGGCTCGCAGCATCGCCTTTGGCGGCCTTTCTTACGCCGAGCCAAGAAGCAACGGTCGACTGTAACGGCAACCAGGTACACAAACGTCATATTTAACGTACATTTTAAACTATATACCGGAATATCTCGAAGTGCACGCGATGCACTGGAAATAGCTGGACATGCGTTGGGAAAAGTTGGGTCCGCCCTGGAATTCTCGAACAGCATTTTCAAATTTCCAGTGACGCACTGGAGTGCATGGTAATTTGCACTAGAACAACGAGAAATTCGGAATATACAGGCATACCAAGCCGTATGCCTGCGTGATATCATCGATCTCGAGTGGGATCGCGGATTGAAAGGTGTCTTTCCCAAAACCAGTTATATTATTCAATGTCACAGCACCCTGTCGTATTTCCCACTCGACACGTCTTCTGATGACGACTTCCAATGTTGCAGCATCAGGCACCGATAATGTGAGGTCCTCGACGACGGGAAGAAGTTTCCCGGTTGCGATATCATCCAGAGCGTCATCCGAGCAATCGGATAAGAAAATGACAGATGTTGCAGATGAAAGGGATCGAAGCAGCTCTCTGGCGCCCCCACTGGAGCCTTTGTGTGTGATATCGATTTCTAGGATATTACATCCCGACTGGTCAATGAACTTGACCATAGGAGCGAGGTCAAGAGGCGCTGTTCGAGCATTATACCTACTGCGCAAATATATAAGATTAGGAGCCAGAAGTGATGCAAAGACTTGATTGTCTTCTAGGCGGTAGAAATCCAGGCGAACAAGATTTGGCACATATATAGATCCTGGCTCGCAGTAAATATCAGGTGGATCTACTGTGCATTCGAGGTCGCTTAGAAGTGGAAGCAGCTTCATCAAGTCCTTGAAGAACAAAAATTCCAAGCGATCGTATGTGGATACATGAAGACGCGAGAGATTGTTTCCGAGGAATGGGAAATTGCGCAAAATTAGAGGAAACTCAACCAAACTAGTGATCGAAAACGACACAAGTGAAGAGATGGTAGAGGGCAAGAAAGACACTGCCGATAACTCGAGTTCAAGTACAAGGGTTTCCAGTGAGGTGGCCCGTTGTATGGCTTCAAAAATCATGTTCGAGTCATCCTCTTTCCCTGACGTGATATTTAACTCTGTGAGTCGAGCCCAGGGAAGGGCGATGGAAAGGTATGCAGAGACCATGTATTTTAGGTTCAACCTTCTAAGATTGGGTAAGCAGCCAGTCTCCGTAAAGGCTTGGGGTACAGAACGAGGATTAACATCGCCCGAGTATTCAGAGTCGTTGATTATGTCTAGGCATGTGAGCTGATGCCAAGAAAGTCGAAGATGGGGTAAAAGTGAAGGCCTGTAATCAGAAATGCATACTTTCTGCAGGGAGGGCATATGGTTGAACAGGAGGTGCGCATTTCCAGGATCATCTGGGGTATCGTAGATGTCAAGGTCCAAGGACAAGACACTCTGAAAGGCTTGGGTCGGTAGTTGGGCATGAATTTCAGCCAATTTATCGAACGTCATATCGAACCTCAGCTTGTTAATTTTCCCGGGATATGGCATAATGAAATTTTTGAACAGCCTCACATCCGAATTCGAAGCGAGCACACTCATGGCTGAGGGCTCAGAATACTCGGAGTTGTATGTTCCGGTCTCCGTAAAACGCACAGCAATAGGCGGCCAAATCTGAGAGAGTGATCGAGATAGATCACGCCATGTAGAGCAGACACGACCAAGGACCCACGGAACATCAGAATAGTTTGGAGGCAAGGCAATTTCCTGGTTCTCTCCACGTGGGAATAACGCAAGGAATATTTTTGAAAGCACTTCCGATGGAATTTGCTTGATAGGGGCCAAAGCGACGTGTAACGCTGAAATTTGGTGTGGTAAATTTCCGCGCGCGACGATCACTTGGATCTCGGGGGTAAGGGAAAATGGAGGGTTTTTCAGCTGGGAAATAATGCTCTTTGCACGGAGGATCTCCAGATCGGACAGGATGTTGTCGTTGGTGGCTCCTGCAATGTCCAGTAGCATGTCGACAAATCCAGAGCATCAGGATTCGCTATTTCGTCAGATGGCATGGTAGATTCTTCTGTATAAGATTTTTCTGTATAATAAAAAAAGTAAGTACTATTCTCGTGGAAAGACATTATGGTTACAGATTTTATGTCTTGGTGCAGGCCAGGTGCAGACGTACAAGCGATCACCGCACAAATGATGGCGCGTCACGGTCGACTCGTTGCTTGGCGTTGCTTGGCTGGAGCCTCCACCTAATGATCATGAATACTACGGCGCTGCATTGAATTACCTACCTGCGCATTCCGCGCGCATCAGAGCTTCGGGAGGCAGGCTATGCCTCTACCATAAATTCATTGCAAACACCAGTCATATCCAAGTATGCTCATGATATCGGCACTACCATGAAACGTTTCATACATTTCTGACAGATTTACTCAATTAGTCCTGGCCCCGAGTACGTTTTTTTACCTCACCCAGAATTTATATTCATGAATGCCCCCATGTGCATTCTGTGACATGCCATCCATTTCTGCAGGAGCTTGCGACATCGGCCTTTCCTGCCCTCGACAACTGGACTACGCATTTCGTCTCCATTGCTCGTGGCGTGGGAGTGCTTGATTCCTTCATGCCACCCCCGATCCGCTCACATATTCTGATTCGACCTAAACATGAAGTTATATTTGAACTCCTGGCGCGTCATTGTTTCAAAAACTTAGGTTACAGGTACACCCTCACTATCTAATCATAAATGATCACGCCGATTCTCCTGATAACTTGTTGGATCATCACTTCGAAACCAGATCCAGAGCCAAGCCGTCCCTTTTGCACGTGTCGAAGTCGTCGTAAGTTTATTTCTGCTGGACAGTTGAGATACTGTTCGTCTGACGAGTTGCTTAGATAGAGATAGGACATTCTGATTTTTTTTTTTGTTGACTGAGGGTCTCAACCACCTGCCAGGACCAGGAGCTGGGCAGCTTTGCGGTATTGTATTATCAATCGATATTTGTCTATATTCATTCTCTCAGCAGACAATTATATTGTCGTGTTGATAACGGAAACTCCCCCGAACTTTTCAACCTGCAATGGTGTCGAGTGCAAGGCCAGGACCAGGATCTGAGCAGCTCGGCGTTGTTGGATTCTCAATCGATATTTGTCAACATTCATTTTCTGAGCAGACAATTATATTATCGTGTTCAAGAGATAAGGAAACTCTGCCCTGAACTTTTGAACCTGCAATGTTGTCGAGTTCAAGGCGTTGACAGTTTCTTTCTGTCTTACTATATCCCTGACAGTCACGACATATCCCTGAACGATCGAAGCTATGATGCGAATTTTCCCTGACATACGAATATATCATTGCCAAGACTTATTCCACCGTCATTTCTTGTACTCACCGTCCAGCGGACCAGAACAATAAATACATAGTACAAGCTCGAGTGCATCCAAAATCCGCATCTATCTCCCGAATACCAGCGCACATTTGCACGTCAAACACCACTCCCTTGATACGCACGCACTCCCACCCTTTTCTGTTTATTTATTAGTTTTAGAGATGGAACCCCACCTCAAGCTACGAACTCTTACGAACGTGTCATCATCTAAATGCCATCCGCTTGAACCCTACCCTGTTAGACACCTACCTACCCTTCCATAGAACACCAAAGGCCTGCTAAGTCAGTCCAAGCAAGATCATTCAAGCACGAGCTCCGATCATGATCATGTACACTTACATGACATTGACAACAACGAGTACCAGTACGAGCTCTTTGACTCGCGCATCATGCATATACCACATGTGCCTGCGGGAGTCGAGGTGGACCCTTCGGATTCCATGACATATCGTATCGCTTAAACCGTCGGCAATTTGATGTGTACGCCCTGGCCCTGGCCTTGATCACGATCGAGTTGGGGAAGATGACGTCTACTGGTACATTTGAAAATTGAAATTTTGGCGATTCCTCGAGCTGGGTTGAGTGGGATTAACAGGGTCGCCGTTATTTAATTCGAATTGTACGGTTGGTGCTGCCACAGATGTTGAATTCGGAGGCACGAGTCCACTAGAGTACGTGCACATATCTGGGCTCAAGCATATTCTCACATAACCTCCAACCACACTCGTCTCGTCTCGCCAAACTGACATAGTTTAGCGCGATCAGCAGGGCAAAGAATTCGAAGGTCGAAATAGAATACCACACTTAAGGCGTTCAAGCGGACCGATGGGCCATTAAACAAGCGAGACGTATCTCTGCAAATCCAACGGGTCATGGGATGTCCCAATCCACGTTGCCGACGTCGAGATAACCTCGGGCCCTGTCAACATTCAACGAATCGCCCTCTTAGGCACCACCCCCACAGTCGGCGACTATCTAAGCTCCGACGACGTGCAGCGATCACACAGGATTTTAGGCGTGCGTGTATGTTAGTCAGTGCGCGGACCAGTATTGGGGGCCGATCTGCGTGAGTAGGTATTGTATTGTATTGTCTATTCTGGAGTTTAAAACCATTAACGCCGCAATACAGAGAGTTAGTTACCATCAGTCAGAGTGAGGTATGTAAGCAAGCACACCTCTTCGTCACTTCTTGTACTCCGTCCGCAATATATTTTGTTCAGACCATCCACTTAATAGTGCGTCGCGTCGCATCTACGACGTCGCGAAAAGCTGTACACAATTTTCATGGAACGTTCGATACTTCTTTGCACCGGCGCTTGGGATTTGGGGTAAGCAGTATCTGACAGGATGTGTAGGAAATTAGGAATGAGCATGTGGTTTATCTCTGTAACTGAGCGTTTATTTTCTTCTCCAGAGGGCAGTGGGCTCGGCGTTGATGACTGTATTGTGAGGTGTCATTTCACAAGGAGATTCCTTCTCAGCCAGGTGCGATGGAGATTTCGCAGACAAGGTATCCACTCGTGAATTCGTTCGAGCAACAAAAATAGACTCGGGCTCAATGCTAGTCGAAATTTAATTTTTCGGTTATGCTAATGGAAAAAACGTTGGAAGTCTATACGCTGAGGTTGAGTCGTAGGCTAACGATTGAGAGTGAATAAACGAACAAGGTTGGGTACACACGATTCGCAATTCGAAGTCGAAGCCTCGCAATCCGTTTCCGACGGTGATGGTCACAAAGAGCGACTCGTATGCGTCGGATAAGATGTAGATCTCAATTATCCCGGGGAAAAGTAACATGCTCCCTCGATAGAAGGGGTTCAAGGTGATCTACGAGATGAAAGATCCTCACCCAGTCTAGCAGATAGTCGAAGAGAATGATGAAAAGTATAAGTCATGCTCAGACTAAGGACTTTGGAGCGTGTCTGCCAGTGGGAGATCCATCCAGAGTCACGAAACTGTCAATGTAACGATGATCCGATGATGGGTCCACAAGAAACTTGCGGAATTTGAGTTGGAGGCTCTGGGATTTGTACATGGGTTAACCCGCTCTCGAACGTGAAGAGTTCGAAGCGCTTAGGTATCGGGATTCGGGAGCCTCGAGTCCCACCCGACGTCGGCACGTCGCGAAGAAAACGGGAAAAACTCGACCGCCGACCATCTTTTTTCTCGTCGCTGGTCTGGACTTTGAGAGGGGCCATGGCAAGAAGATCCATGGTTTACTGTGCGCTCTGATTTGGAGATATGAAAGTGTTTGTATGACGCGTTCAGCTGTCGTAAACTTAACATCGTGCGTGAAACCCCAAGTCGCGGACTTACTGCTTCTGTGAGTGAATGAACATCACTGGTTTTACCTGGCCTCTCTCTTGTATAGCGGTAATCACTTGAGATGACGGTTAAACTATTTAAAAATCAGTCAGGTGAATTAGGTGGAGGATTGCGTGAATACATCCGCTATTGATGTACAGCTTACCTTGGGAAGTGGCGTCGTGTACAGATGACAAGTTGTTACAACGCCGCTAGGAGTTCCATGTTTGGGCTTCGCGTCTTTAGGCGAAAGCGTCGACGTCGGTAATGCAGGCAAGACGACATTTTGTGCCTTGTATCTTGTAAATTCTGTCATAGCTGCCCCACAGCACGACCGCCTTTCGAGTTTGAATGTAACAACGGCCGTAAAACACCTCGTTGCGCCAATATCATTCGCTGCGGCGCATGGTGTAGGTGGTTGTTACGTCGTGAGCGGCGTGGAACAAGAGTGGTCCGGCAATTTCCGGTCCTACAAGACAACGCCTCGGAGAAAAAATTGACAACTTTCCCACCGAGCACAATGTGCAATCGCATCATTTCCGAGATTCCCTGCACCTCCGATTTCAGTAGCAGTCACCAGATGTCAATCAGATCTAACTGCTACCCTATTCGTATGGCAAAACTGGAAATGGGAAGGACAGCGTGTACCTGGCTGTTCTGTCATACCGCGAAACTAGTAGATTTGCCGAGGCCGACCCCTTGAGTTGACGTTACGCGCTCTCGCTTGATCGATCTATGAGATTTTCGAATGTAGGACTTTATAACCTCCTCGGAATGTCCGTTCTATCCAGCACCCCACCGATGGACCCACTCTTCTCTTTCACATCACAACCTTCAATCGACCTCAAAGCTAACGGAGAGGTTAGCAGGATGAGGAGCCACAAAGGTAGACTTTGTCGTTCTCGAGAGTTAACGGTCACTTACGATTTGCTTTCATCGACAAGGAAATATGCCATCACTACCGCAGACAAAGTATTGCCCGCTGTGCCCTGCAAAATTCACCAGAACGACCCATCTTAATCGCCATCTTCGTTCTCGTGGGTCTTTTTCTCTTCGAGTCGCGTTTCTTTACTCACCACTCGTTAGATACGAACGAAAGGCTGCATCGCTGCAATGTAAGTAGCTCTAGTTGTTTGACTTATAGCGCTCGGACTGAGTTCTCGTTCTTAGATATGCCAGGCGGAGTTCACGAGGAGCGATCTCCTTACAAGACATAAGCGAACTTGTGGCGACTCGTATGTCTTTTTCCGCGAACAAGCGGGACTGGCTTCTAATTGCCACATTGTACAGCGTTAACGCGAACCGATCCCGACGAAAATCATGCCAGGTTAGTTACATCTCAACCCAACGCGTCCTACTGCCCTTAAGTCTTCGAGTTTAGGCATGCGCAGAGTCAAAAGTCAAATGCAACCTCCAACTACCGTGTTCCAAGTGCACCTCACGTGGCCGCGAATGTGTCTTCATCAACGACCCCGAGGCTTCACGGAATAAGAAATTGGCGTCGTCTAAACGAAAACTTTCCCTCTCCGCTTCGTCTTCCGCGGGAAGTGTCGCGTCGCCGTCGTCAACGTCAAGTCTCTTTTCAGAGTCAGTGACGGGCAGCCCCACGGACTTTGCATCTGCGTTCAGCCCTTTCACTCCAACAACGCCCGTCTCTCCTAATTCTGTGATGCCCACGGTGCCCCCTCTCTCCGTATCTCCAGGGTCGTCATCCACCTCATCATCGCAATCATCCCCGCGGTCTGATTTCTTCGAGGGCCAGCCCGACATGTCAGGAACTTTCGACTTGAGCTTTGACCCCTTCTCCTTGGACTCGTATCTGAAGGGCACCTTCACCGCCGAGCCGTTCTACGACCCTACAATAGCATCGTGTTCGCCGACGCAGTCTGGCACGATTACCGATTTTTCATGGCTCGAAGGTCCTGAATTCTTTCCCAACCTCAACGAAACCAACTTTGGCGATGACCCCTTTACATTCATCCAGCCTCAGGGCTACGATGACCAGGGATTCGACTTTGGTGCTCTCACGACAGCAGACAACATTCTTCCTGTCGACACATCACCTCGGATATCCTCGCATCAAACGTTGAACATGGAAACATTCCCTACCTCATTTTACGACCCTTCCGCGGTTGTCTCTTTACAATGCTCATCATCCGCGGATCTTGATCTCTATCGTATGTTTTCTGTGCCCTCCGCACGCTCACATGACCCCTGACGATCTTGTCGTTCACAGTGAATCTCTTTTTCTCCGCCTTCTGCAAACAAATACCGCTCGTACATGCTGCAACATGGACAATGGACGATAAGCCCTCTATCCTCGTGCGCGCAATGCAGGCATGCGGTGCCCTCTTCGTGAGGACCACCACCGCAGCAGCTTTTATCGACGAGACCCTGTCGTCGACACGGGACGCACTGATCCTGGAATTTGTAAGCCGTCGTCTCATTGTCGCGGTCCGGTGATCCGAAGCTGACGGCCTGGCTGCAGGCAAGGCTCTCCAGCGACCCTCGGGAACAAAATAACCTCCTCCTAACGGTTGTACTCCTCCAGACAATCGGGCTATTCCACCAGAAGGCGGACCAAAGAATATCCTCGAATGTATATCACGGGATGCTTGTCATGGTACGCGTCTTTTTGTTTTCAAGTTTTTAACAATTTACCGACGCGTCATGTAGATGATCCGCAGGACAGGCGTAATACCACGGGTGAACGCTTGGGCCCCCTCTGAGATGAGTGACGCGATATCATTGGATACCGCTTGGAGAGAGTGGGCCAATTACGAGATGATCAAACGGTGCGTCTCGTAAAACTTCACCCCACGCGATCCTCGTCTCATACTGGCCTCAGTGTACTCTTTCTATCTTATCTCCATGATTGCTGCCACTGCATGTACTTTTCGCTATCGCCGTCCTTCCAGCCCGCGGAGCTGGATATCTGCCTTCCATGTGACGATGGCCTCTGGGGCGCGGCCGACGCTGCGGAGTGGTACCAAGCGTCTCAGGGGCCCTCTCTCTATGGAGTCGGCACCTCTAGGATCTTGGGATTCCCAATGAAAACTGCTCTAGGAGTATTGAGCGAGACCCGCCTCTCCACGGTCTCGCTTTCACTGAACCCATTCGCCCACTTTATCCTCATCCACACCATCCTACGCAACCTGTACGCCTCCCATGCTGACAACCTCCCCACCGATGGCTCCTCTCAGCTCGCGAGCGCAGACCCCGAGGCTGCGGCAGCCGAAGAGCGCGACAACGCCTTCGCCATCCAATACGCGCTGCACAACTGGCTCCAAATGTGGCTCGGCAGCCCCGAGTCGATGTCAGTCGAGAAGAGCCGCGAGGAACCTCCGTTCATCCGCAACGCGCTGCCGTTCTATTGGCTCGCGCAGGTATCTCTCCTCGCAGTCCAGGACGGATCGGCGGTCTTTGGCGGGAAGTCGTCTGATGCGAAAGCTGAGGGAAGATTTAGACTGATGAAGGAGTGGCTGGATCATATTCGGTCGTTCTTGCGCACTGGGAACCAGGTACCGACGTCTCTCTGGGACGAGCTCATGAAGATTAG
>JABAJS010000179.1:0-24244 GCA_018221635.1 Tephrocybe sp. 10521TJB
TGCGTATCACGGGGAAATCTAGTATCACTGCCCCCACGACGCCAGTAATAAAGGGTTGCCGCCTCTCCACTGTCGGTGCGACGGAAGACTTCGCAACTCCTGCCAGAGAGATGGATGAAGTCAGAGTGTTGAAGGCTTTGTGGGTTCAATGTCCCAAAGACCCTCATGCGCGGTCTACCGTTACGCTTGATAGACATGGTGTCAGAATTGATAAGGGAAGGAGAGCTGCTCCTGTAATGGATTTGGTCAAAGTAAATAAAAGAAAGATAATATATCCTTACGAATGGACTTCATCTCTGATACTGGGAAGAGCCTTCAGCAACGGAAACTGAAACTCCATGTTGCGGACGACACCAGTAGGAGTCATAATCTTCACTAGACTACCTTCCTTTAGAATATAATTATACCGATTCGTCTTATCTATTTGAGTTGTTATCTGGGCTTTGAGGACTCGCATGACGATCGATGTATCATTCGTGTGCTCTTCCAGTGTTGCTCGTTCAAAACGGACTTGAAACACCCCTGGTGTAGTTTCCTTCCATGAGACATCTTGTACAGACAACCATAGAAGAACTTACCCGTGCCTGCCCAACGATAAGTATACGAATTCAGCTGCAAAGAGCTGACAACTAGGTCTGGAGTCATAACATTTAAACTTTTCTTCAAGACAAAGCTTTCTTCCAGAAAGGTCAGTAAAGATCCTCTTGACGACAGCGTCGTTCCCCGTATAGAGTTGAAAACATTCGGATCCACGAATCCTCCACGAATGCTCAACTCTTTCAGATATTCAAAGCGCTTCAAGGTCAAGAGCGGCACAGGAATTGACCACGTTGTAAGTCCATTTGGCTCCATTAGATCCGCACCCTTCTCGAAGGAGGCCGGATTGTTGTCTAGAGTGGTACGAAAGCGGACCTGTCCAGTTACTGGTGGGAGGCGCGTGTCCCGGTGGAAGTACAGAAAACCGCGAGCCTCGTCTGGGAAAGGGCGATGATCAGGATGGTACCGAAGTGATCCATCCAGGATACGACCGTCGCCAGACTCCACATAGAGCTTCGGCTGCCCTCTACCGTGGACGTCAATGAAGCTGCTTGGCTGCAGCTGTGCTGGGTTAAGTGTCTCAATCGCTTGTCTCTTCCCCCTCAGATGCCCTCGCCTTACGACAGTAGAATATGATGCTGCTTTCCACATTGCTAGGAACTTCGATGTCGCCAAGTGAGTGTGTAGCATGGGCAACCGCGCAGAAGGACGATATGCGTTCCTATTGAATGTTTCCGTGTTGGTGGCCAAGCTGTAAGTCCATTGGATAAAAGTCAACACGCTCACTTGTCTTCAAACGCGTTCTAAACCTTGGGGGTGAAAAGGCACTGTGTAGATGTAGATAAGACGCGAACTTGGATCAATCATCCTTTTATTGTTTGGACCATGGTTGTAAATATTTCCACGCAAACCCAACGCGACGAGTTGAACGACGTCACGTTTTTTAAATTCATCATCCACCGGCGGCAACGTACTAATACGTTACGCGGTCCAGTCTCAAATTGTCTACTTCTGAATTGCTGATTAGAGATGAACACGTTCCCGAGGAGGATAGTGACGAGGATTGCCTGTCAAAGCCCATATGTCCCACCTCTCGAACGCTGGGCATAGGGCATCTAAAGAGTACTCCGAAAACCAGAATCCATTCCATAATTCCTCCTACACTACTAAATCAAATACAAAAATTGTCATACTAGCTATTAAAAATAAGGCATCAGGAGCCCTGCACTGGCAACAGTCGAGCGACGTCACTTTTTTTTTTGAAATTCATCATACACTCGGCGGCAACGTACTAATACGTTACGTCCAGTCTCAAATTGTCCACTTACTTCTGAATTGCTGACTAGATATGAACACGTTCCCGAGGAGGATAGTGACGAAGATTGCCTGTCAAGTGCATATGGCCCGCGTCTCGAATGCTGGGCGTAGGGCATCTAAAGAGCGCTCCGAAAACCGGAATCCATTCCATAAATCCAACTACCACTACTAAATACTAAACGAGATACAAAAAAGTCCTAGCTACTAACTACTAAAAATATACAACGGGAAAGGCATCGAGCTCTGGGGAAGGGGGCATTAAACAAGACTCCGTGCACGGGTTTCGGATATGTACGTAGCAGGTCAGGTATATATACAAAGCAGAGGGTAAGTTGACGGTCACATGGGTGTGGCATAGATATTTAGATGGGTAGAGTAAAGATGGACCGTTCCGTTCCGTCCAGTGGGAGGTCATAATTTATCGTATGTCATTCGTTGTCGCGTTGGGTTGAGCCAGCAGAGGCAAAGCGATTCGTGAGTGAGAAAGTGAGGAAAGAGAGAGGTTCGTAAAAGTGTCCGTGCGTTAGATGCATGTCGTGGAGTGTCTCGTTATAGTCGTTGGGGTTTCTCAATAAGTCGGAGGTAGTTTGAAGGGGCGACTGTAGGGCGAGTCAGTATGAGGGGTACAGTCGATGGTAGAAAGAACAGTATCAAGAAAAGAAGAACTCACTCCCAACAGTCCCATCAGATCTCCTCCCTTCCCACCACTTGCCCGACTTGTCAGAAATCTCCAAAATCTCCCCCTTCCTAAACGCAAGCTCATGCGGGTCCTCACCCTGATCATCTAAGGACATTATAAAACGATAATCAGCAAATGCTCGATAGCAGAGCGAGAAAAGCCAAACGAACAATGATACAACGCCTCCGCCCTATACGGATAAAGCTTCTCCTCCTTCACCGGTGCCGCCGGGCCAAACATAGGGCCCGTCTCCTCAGCTGACGCGACGGGGGACCTCCCAGCAGGGGAACGTGACCCAACGACAGGAGACCCCCGCTGGGGCTCAGCACCAGGCTGGATCGCGGAGCCTCTATCCCTAGCGGCAGCAGCAGCCGACCCACGCGTACTCGGCTCCGAAGGAGCACGCGTCCCGTCCTGCGAGAGCACAGCCGAAACAGCACGCTGCTGCTGCGGGTCAGTTGCAGTGGAGACGACCCTGGTGTCGGTCATCGCGGCAGACCCGGCGTGTGCGCCGTCGGGGACGGTGCTTCGGGAGTTGTCGACGTTGTTCGCGTGGGGCGAGTAGGCGAATGCGTCGATGTTGGTTGGGACGCTTTGGATTGTGTAGGGCTGCTGCGGAGGGGGCTGCTGCTGTTTGGAATTTCGGAGGGGCGTGAGTTCGAAGGAGCGGCTGGGGGGAGAGAGGGGGGCGGTGAAGTAGATGATCCAGATGGAGTCGAGAATGGCTGCCGCGAGCCAGCCGGCGGAGAGGGCTTTCTGGGCGGGGATGGAGGGGTGGTAGATGTTACGGTCAACGCCGAGAACCGCGAATACGACGACTAGCGCGGAGAATGTGCTCAGAGTGGATTGATAGAGAGGTAAAGTGTTGCTGAGCAAGCCGTAGGCAACTGCGAGGATTACAATTGTCTGTAGAACGATGGCAAACCATAGCGGACCAACAAATCCGTTTCCAACTAGAATGCGTCGGTGAACCAAGTCCGATATAATAGTAGATGAGTCAACTCACTACGAGCGGTGACGACAGCTTGTGAAACGAGGGCGACGCCCCAAGAAATCTATAAGAAGAACTCCCAAGGTTAAACAGTCGGAACGGAGACGGATCGGTTGTCACGGCATTTTGTAATTTTGTACTCACAATAGCTAGAGGTAGAGTCACCAGGAAGAAATGACTATGCGACAGAGCATGGCGCTGAGGCGGAGGCGGCGAATTTTCGTATACATAGGGTGAAGCTTGTGACATGGTTCAAAGAAGGAAATTGTTGAGAGTTTCTTATTTCGGATTAGAGTGTGGCATGAGAAATTAATGACCCACGTTTCTTCTGAATGTACAACATCAAGTTATCATTGGACAAGTCTACAACCTCCTAACTATCACACTACAGATTCATTGACGAGACCCAGACTAGACCGGATGACAAGGAGTACAATCCCTGCCCGGGCCGTAACAGGCAAACCAACGGGCCGTGGACACTCCAAATGGTGAATCACAGATGTCTTATATATGTAGAAATGCCCGGCCGAAATTTCAACTTAGTCTCTACAGCCGCCGCCGTCCAAGGCTCGCGCAGGAATCCTCTTCCGCGCTTACTGTCCTCGTTTGACACTGCGCACCACTTCTGTCGTCATCACTGATCGACGATTGAGCTGGGGACTTGAACAGAATATCCAGCTCTTATAATAACACACAGCTCGTCAATTGGGCATATCCATGTCCTCTCTTATCCGCAAAATCTTCTCGCGGAGGACATTAGCCATCGCAACCGGTGGCACGGTCGTCGCCGCGGGTGGTGGATACTGGTTTCTGAACTCGGGTCCTGCATATCCGCAATCTACACGAGAGACGCGTCGCGCTCCTCCGCCATGGACACCGCCGAGCAGGAAAGACATGTTGGCGTCGCTGAAGGCCTCGGGCAAGATCACAACGGACCTTGGGAGCACGAACGAAGAGTTTGATCTGCTTATTGTTGGAGGAGGTGCTACTGGTGCCGGCGTGGCTGTCGACGCCGTGAGCCGTGGATTAAAGGTCGCTCTGGTAGAGAGGGACGACTTTAGTGCAGGTAAGTCACTCCTCCGTTATGCGCGATATATCCTCTCATCTCTTACAGGTACCTCTTCGAAGTCGACCAAGCTGGTTCATGGTGGCGTTCGTTACCTTCAAAAGGCTGTCTTTGAACTCGATTATGACCAATACAAGCTCGTCACCGAGGCCCTTCATGAGCGAAGAATATTTCTCCAAACCGCGCCGTACCTTTCACACATGTTACCAATAATGTTACCGATTTACAAGTACGTGTCTCACTCGCAAGGACTAGTCACAAGCTCACCGCTTTTGAGGTATTGGCAGGTCCCTTATTACTGGGCCGGTTGCAAAATGTACGATCTCTTGGCTGGCAAGGAAAACATGGAAACTTCCTACGTTATGAGCAAAGGCAAAGCTCTTGAGACTTTCCCTATGCTCAAACAAGACGGTCTTGTCGGCGCCCTGGTATACTACGATGGTGAGCCTCCTGTCCTTCCCTTCCATTACACCAACTTTAACCCTCCCCAGGCCAACACAACGACTCCCGAATGAACATCGCACTCATCATGACCGCCGTCAAGCTCGGCGCGACCGTCACCAACTACACCGAAGTTACCGACCTCCACAAAGACGCCTCCGGCAAGATCATTGGCGCCCAAGTCAAAGACACCCTCACCGGCGCCTCCTTCCCCGTCCGCGCAAAAGGCGTAGTGAACGCCACCGGGCCCTTCTCCGACATCCTCCTCAGCCTCGACGACCCAGCGCACACACCCATTGTCCAACCCTCCTCCGGCATCCACATCACGCTCCCGAACTACTACTCCCCGCGCAAGATGGGGCTGCTGGACCCCGCTACGTCGGACGGGCGCGTGATCTTCTTCCTCCCGTGGCAGGGCAACACTATCGCGGGGACGACGGACACCCCTGCTAGTGTCGTGCGTGATCCTGTCGCTGCTGAGGAGGAGATCCGCTGGGTCTTGGAGGAGGTGAGGAGGTACCTCTCCCCTGATATTAAAGTTCGCCGCGGGGACGTGCTTAGCGCGTGGAGTGGATTGAGGCCGCTTGTGAGGAATCCCGCTGCTGCGAGTACGGAAGGGCTCGTTAGGAACCATATGATCTATGTGGGTAAGAGCGGGCTGTTGACTATTGCTGGGGGCAAGTGGACGACGTATAGGGAGATGGCGAAGGAGACTGTCGATACTGCGGTTAAGGTCTTTGGGTTCGAGGGTAAGGTCAGGAGTGGGTGTGTTACTGAGGATTTGAGGCTTGTGGGGAGCGATGGGTGGAGTAGGAATATGTTTATTGGTCTGATTCAGCGGGTGGGTTTGTTTGATGTCACGGGGGATTTTTGGCTAATGTTGGTGATTGTAGTACGGTTTGGAAACGGACGTTGCTAAACATCTTTCTGACAATTACGGCGATCGAGCATGGACCGTCTGTTCGCTTGCCGAACCTACAGGCAAGAACTGGCCCTTGCACGGCACCCGTCTCAGCCCTCAATATCCCTGTAAGCCTTCTCTCCTTCTCTCATCCATCCCTCATCCCCACTCACCCACCCACCCACCCCAGTCATCGACGCCGAAGTCCGCTACGCCATAAACCACGAATACGCGCAAACCGCTATCGACGTCCTCGCGCGGCGCACCCGCCTCGCCTTCCTCAACGTCCAAGCCGCACTCGACGCCCTCCCCCGCGTCGTCGACATAATGGCCGCAGAGCTCAACTGGTCCCTCCCCGAGCGCAAGCGCCAAATCGCCCTCGCCGTCGACTTCTTCACCTCCATGGGCCTCCCGCGCGCCGCCGTCCCCGTCCTCCCCGCGCCCCTCCCCCGCGGGCGCGCGGAGAAGGCCTGGGGGTGGCTCGCGTCTGGGTTTGGGATGTACGATGCAGCAGCGGCGGTGCAGAGGGATGTGGGGTATAGTCATGGACGGGCGAGGTTTGAGGCGGCGGAGCTGGCGGCGCTTACGGCGGCGTTTGATAGGCATGCGAGGAGTGTGGTTGTTGATGGGCAGCCGGAGGAGGTGATTGACCTGGGGAAGGTGGCTGAGGCAGTTTTGGAGGTCCAGGGGTATGAGGGGGCGAGTAAGAAGGATTTTCAGTATGTGCTTGAGGAGGCGGGACCGGCCAAGGCGAGGCAGATTGATTTTGATGAGTTCATTGAGGTGTGTGGTTTTTTTGCTTATTTTTTGGTGATGAGATGGTGGTTGATCAATTGTTTTTGTAGATTTGTGGGAATTTGAAGGAAGTGGCGTTTGCGCCTGTGCTTAAGAAACATGAGAGGCTTAGGATCCCTGTTGAGAAGAGCGGTGGTGGTGTTTAGAAGCGGTGGTTACTGTTCTTTGAGGCTTTCCCTCCCTTATCCGCATCAATTCCCTGACATTACTACTCACTTTAATGATGATTTGCTTTTGTCTGTCCCATGCCAACAAAGGTTTCTATTTCATATGAAATCTTTGAGGGACCAATGGTTGAATCTGACAT
Organism: Tephrocybe sp. 10521TJB; assembly: GCA_018221635.1. NCBI lineage: Eukaryota > Fungi > Basidiomycota > Agaricomycetes > Agaricales > Lyophyllaceae > Tephrocybe > Tephrocybe sp. 10521TJB. Next base: position 7,035 of record JABAJS010000179.1, read on the forward strand.
ATAGGACACGGGTGAGATAGCAGAAATACCGGACTGTTCAGGAGGGTGCCTTTTGGCCAGTCCCATACTGGTACACGGCCAGATGTTTTAGTTGTCCTGAGGATGAATAGCACCCTTCATATGTTTGGATGTCTCTGGATTAGTAAATGATACATTAGTTAGTATATACTTAGGCTAAGTAAATAAACTGAAAATCAACTCCCTCTACATTATACCTGGTATGATGTCTGACTTCTTGACATGAATTGATGTTGGTCCTGAGAATGGCTGTTGTTTTTCCTCAGGATGTTTCTCAGTTATCAAAAGGGGATGAATCCTTTTACGGAAAGTGTTGGACTTCAACTTGTACTTGTACTTTAACCTTGCAAGCATGTCAGGCTCAACTCCCTCTCATCAGTATTTCAACCAGAAAGTGGTAAAGCCAAATAAGACTAAATCTGAACATAATACAGCATCAGTAACATCAGTATGATGGTCGGTTTGATCAATGTTTATATGGGTAGGTGGCCTTGTTGAAGTTCATCTGGGAAGATCAATTTGAGTTCCTGCGTCGGATGCATGCAAATGATGTAATGCGTCAACAATATTATCCTGACCTCTGGTTACATGAAAGGTCCTTTTTACTTCTTTTAACTGGTTCAACTACACGATGAATATCAGCGCTTTAATCTATGAGCTGGCTTCAATATGTGCTATCTATGTGACGCACTTGATCAGATCAATCTAAGATATGTGTTGCAGACTCGCACGGCATATTGTATATATCCTTGATCACCCCAAACTAAGGCCTGAATGTGACAAAACATGACCATTGTGCTATGTCTTTGGTGTGCACTGCCTGATTGTTACACTTGAGCGGCTCAAACAAAAGTCTGAGATGTTTATATAAGTAGGTGGCCTTGTTGAGGCTCATCTCAGAAAGTAATTCTGAGTTCCTTTGTCAGAGACATCATATAAATAGGATGTATCTGCGTCATTATCCTAATCCCTTATTACATGAAAGGTCGTCTTTATTTTTTCTAGCTAGTTCTGAAGTGCGACAGGGTCAATCTTGTGGACCACTATATGATGATTTTGAGAGCGTTTTTAACTATGAGCTGGCTTTGATGTATCCCGTCTATGCCATGCACTTTGTAATCTCGATCTATGATGTATAGGGTCTATCTTGAGGACCACTATATGATGATTCTGAGCGTCTTCAACTATGAGCTAGCTTTGATGTATCCCGTCTATGCCATACACTTTGTAATATCAATCTATGATGTAAGTTATATATGTGCAGCCAGTCATATCCTCCTGACTACTCTGAACTAAGGTTTGAGTGTGATGGCTCACCACCTACATGATGATTCTGACCGTCTTCAACTACATACTGCAAGTTGTACTCACCTGACTAAGTTTTGAATGTGATAATAGTGCGACTACATGATTCTGCGGGTCTTCTTTGATACGTCCAACTCACACAATATGTGTAAAATCTTTCTCAACAAGACTTCACCCATGTTGACAACTTAGCGAACATATATAATTAATATATGGTTTCACATGTTACTAAACAAAATCTATTACATCGCGACAACTGCAAACATCTTTTTTTTTAAGTCCAGTAGAGGAACCCTAGCACTGATACCCTATAGGTCTAGTGAAGGAAGTGGAGCACGACGAACCCGTTAACAAGTATTATGTATGTCATGGAACCCACGTATCGCAAACACAATCCACCCCCCCTCCAGGAATATAACCAGAAACAGAGGTTCAAACAACCGGGAGGCCAATGGAGCGAAACGAGAGAACAAAATGACAACAATATCCCCTTCCATTTGAAATGCATCAGAAAATGAATATCTTCAAATAACGAAAAACTCACCCATGGCTTCACCAATTGATATGGAAAATAGTAAACTTACACAAGCCCACAATTACCACAAAAGCCAACGTAACAAGGGCAGCTCATAGACAACGCAACCTCAATAGAATATACTCCGAAAATACAGTACAACATCTTAGAACGGGGGAGGGTTAGAGATGGGACTATTAACTTCAAATAACAAACACTCACTCATAGCACACCAATTGATGAGAAATACCTTGGCGCTGCAGTCCTTTCAAGAGGCGTAGTGGAAGATAAAGCAACTAGATCATAACCCAAGAGAGGGGAAGAGGAAGAGGAAATTTCCAATGTGCTGCAGCAAACGCAACAACATCGAGAGCGGCTCAAGGCTCTCCGAATGACCACTGCTTGCAACACCTTGGTGCTGCGCAGTCATTCAAGAGGCGTAGCTCTCTTGGTGCAATGATTTGGCATGAGGAGGAAAACAGGATGGAAATAATAACGATGGCTTTTTGACCATACAATATATAAGCCAAATATAGGTGGTCGGTGCATATGAGGATCACGTGATGAAATAACTTTCAAGTTTCCCTGCCGCCGCCTCACGAGCAGGCAGCACCATGGCCTGCTAATCCCTTTTAATGATTTTGCTCCCTCGTTTACTCGTGTACATATGCAGAATCAATGTACATGCCATTCGTGATAGTTTCAGTAATTTAAACAAGACTACTAATCAAAGTTCAATTCCACTGCTGGAAGTTCGAACCATGGAGGTCCATATCATCACCGCGAGCGTGACCATTGTCCTCAGGCTGCGGTTGAAGGTTAAAGAGCCTGCTGCTGCCGGGAATATTTTGGAGGACGTTCTCAGTAAGGTAGTTATGTAAATGGAGGCCAGTGAATGGCGAGTCGGAGTACAACAATCCTGGGCCTACGGACAGTGGCTCCTGTTGCTGACTCTGATAAATGCTGCCACTGTGACTACTAGGCCCAGCCTGAGATGGCTCCTCCAAACCAAAACCTTGAATGCCACTAGTATTCCAGTGGCTCAAGGCGAATACATTGGGATCAAGAAATTTCTCGGTTTCTAACCAGATTAGATCGTGGGGTGCAGGCAGAGGTGCGGTCTGGTCTACGTCAATGAGCTCCAAGGCCAGTAGAGCATAAGCCTCATGATCGAAGTTTAAAGTGTCGTGCTCAACAGGGACTGTGCCAGGTGGGCCCTCAGCTCCAGCTCCAGCTCCAGTTTCGATTCCGATTCCGGTTTGAGGTAGAGGGAACAAAATTTCTAAGCATATTTCACGGCGTCTGGTGCCTGAAAGCCTAGTTGCTGCAGCAGAGTCTACTTCATGAAGTATGGTACTGCTGATTCCATATTTATTACCGGGCGGTGAGACGGGATTAAATCCCAGGCGCAATGATGGATAAAGATGATTGGGTAGATGGAACCAATGATAGGACATTGGCTTGGACACTGGTGGCGGATGCAGTGACTGGGGGCCCGCGGCTGATAGTGGTGACCATGCATTGGTCCAGGCAATATCGAGACGTTGAAGATGTTGTAGATCATCGACGAAGCCTGGATCAACAGGCTCGGGAGCTGGAGGGGGGCTGCAGTATGCCGCTAGAGCACGCAAAATGGAGGCATTTTGAAAGGCGTGGTGCTTTTGAATGAAGGACTCGGTGGTGCGGCATATATCTGATGTCCTGAGAGTAAGATAATCTGCGAGAGTTATCTGCATGCTAAGTCCCAGCATGCTGAGGGGCATTTCAAAATGATCGCAGAATCCAATGTCAGGGCCAAATAAGATGGATATGAAATGGTTGACAAGTCCATCGATGTTCATCGGAACAATGTAAGGCAGGGCAAAAGAAACATTGGGATCGCGAGGGTCATCTGGCACGGAGTGAGAGGCTTGACTCGGCCCAGCTACCTGAGTCAATAAAGCTGAGGTGGCAGTAGTAGTGGCTGCAGGCGCGTCGACCGTGTCGCATTTGACCAGCCGTATGACTGGGTCTGTTCCACTCAGAATGTTGAAAACTCCTGCCAATGCAACTTCCCTGATGATAGACATCAGTAATCTATTGACATAGGGCCTCCCCTCCTCAAACGAAGGGGCCGGAGTCAAGGCATCAATCGCTGGGAGATTATCCAGGATCGTAGAACTCGCTGTCAAAGGATATGCCGCCGTGGCTGAAACCTGTACATTACTACGACGGTCACAGTCACACCACATGCAATCTGCTCGGAGCTTGTTGAGTTGTTGGTGGTCCCGCAGATTTATAACGTATCGAACGGTTATTAAAATTATCTTGTGGATTATGTGACGCCTTATTTCTGAAAAGGCATACAGAATCTAGTAGCATAAGGGTCTATATCATTGATTAATCGTAGTAGTTTTTGATCTTACTGCTTTGATGATGACGGGTGCTGGATTGCTGACCGAGCCCAGACAGATCATTAGGAATCTCAATGCTCCTGGGTGTAATGCGTCGTTGGACTCCGGCACTAAGGCTTTAGAACAATCCCAGTTGGCATTAGCTCACTAATTTAATATCTTATGCTTACTAGGTAAGACTCACCAAATGGTTCCGGACCACGCCATGTACCCCACCTTTCGGGTGAAGACTGAGGCCTAGCGACAGAATTCTTTCTGTCGGTGGCGATTTCTTGTGGGGTCCGGTCATCAAAAAAGCATCGCCTTCTGCTCAAGATTTCAGACGCTCGCTGCAAAAGCACCAAGGCCAGTTCAATGTCGATTACAAGAGGGGGGATAAACCCCGGTGTCTGAAGCAAGTGGGAGGCGGAGAGGCTTATGACCTCTGTGAGTAATGCCTTCCAACGGGGGGCGCTGTGAATGAGCCCATGCCACTCCATGGATTTCATGATGGCCGTAGGGTCATCATGGCATCCTTGGAAAGTTCCCTTGGCATTCACGATGGGCATGGAGGGGTTGATTGTGGGATGGGCGGTCTGGAACTGTGCAGGAATGTAATTGTCTGTCCCCGACAGCGACGGATGGTGGATGTTGGCTGCTGGTAACAGATCTGACGTGCTTGGGATCCAGTCCAAGTCTGAGTTGTCTCCTATTCAACACGGCAATTATTATGATGTTAGAAAACCCATGAAAAGTATTGTAAACCTACTATGTCCGAACCCAAGTCCTCCTCAGACTTGAGCAGAAATGAGCCGAGCTCGCACGAAGGGGAAAGATGGGCGAGGTTCCATCATATCGTTCAAGGTGACACCGAGCTCCAGGTCAAAGAAACGCTAGTTTCGGAAGTATATCCAGTCCTTCTCATCCGGTTTGGTCGCCATGTCCAGGGTTTCTATGATTGTTTGAGTAATGGTCTGTGTGGCAGGCTCGCAAGAAAAGTCTAAAAATAAGGCATGTTTTGAGGCTTGCAGCTTCTCGGGGTTCGTCAATTCCACTGGGGGGTCCGACGGGTCTGAGTGTTCCTGCATGATAATTTCAAGAAGTTCTTGCAGCACTAGTCACAGTAGTAAGCAATGGATTGAAAGTATCATGATGAACGTATGTACTATTAGCATCCGAAATTCAGATGCTAGTGTCATGTCCTGGGAACGACAGTCGAAGAACTGAAGAAACACTCAATCAGTCTGAGAATTTGTCTGAGATTTATTAGCTCGGCCATACTTATCACAATAAATGTTAGTGCAATCCTGGTGAATTGGATTTGAGGATGTATATGGCGAAGAGGTTGTGAAGCTGCAGTACCAGGCCCAGCGGCCTCTGACTGGGCATGTTCTGAAATTATAATGCTGATTAGAAGCGTTAGTATGTTACAAAATTCTGGCCAGCCCGTTTCCCATAAGGAATCTGGTATAAAGTTCGCTGGGTCGGAACCACTACACCTCTAAAGCTAAAGTCAATCATTAAACTTGAATAAAAGTTGGGCGCCATACATTGAAAAAGAGGCGCCAGCGTTGTTCCAAGAATGTGTCACAATAAGACACTCTGGAGTCGAGGTTGTCACAGTGGAGGCCTCGAGTGAAGTGAAGCAGGAGCTCTGACAGTGAAATATATGGTAAATCCGGGAATAGTAGCTTTGGACCTTCCAGAGCAGCGACATCGAGAGGTTCAGATGAATTTAGAGTCAAAAAGGTTTGGAGTAACTCTTCCTTGACAGCCCGAGTGTCAGGAGCATTTAGAAAGTACTGTGGAGGCTGAAAAGGATGATCAGACATTTCGGGTGGGGGCCTTCCTAGTGGCCGTGAACTGACAAGTCATAGTCTATATAGTACTCCAAAGGCTATAGTACCGCAGTAGTCCTACAAGTTGCCACCAGCCTGAGTGTCCGACTGGTCCAAAAAGTAGGGTCACCATTACAGCACAGTGACCATGAGTTTGCCTTGTGGTCATCACGGTTCTGCGAATAAAAATAGAAAATCGCAGTGAAAGCCTGAGAAGAGCACTGACTCAGATTTCAAATTAGTAACATTCACGTTAATTCAGAACTCAGCGGAAGACTTACTGCTCAGACGGAAACAGTAGAATAAGTTTGAAGTGATTCCAATGTGAGGTGGCATGCCAACTTCAATAACTTGTAGTGGTTCAGTGTCAGACTCTGTATGGCACTGGCCACGAGGTGAACAAGGGCAAGAAATGACAATGCTAAAATGGTGTTTTGCCTTTTGCCCCAAAACGCTGTCGTCTTTTCTTACCGTCAATGTGTAAGGCATGCCACATGCCCCGAATAAACCCTGAAGCCAAAAGGTGAGATACCTTTGCTATCGTAGCACACTTCCATCGTCACACCCCTCAAATCTGTCGATGTCAATCCATATCAGAGATGATCAGATTTTTAACGATAATAGGCGCACTTCCATGATTCCACCGTTTGTAGGGTGGCTTCTCTTGTTGCAAAATTCGTTGGCGAAATGTCAACTTTCAACACGAGGTTCAATACGCTTCTGTGTCATGGAAGAAAGTTTGGCCGGGGATTCGAAGCAGTCCCTGCAGCTAGTGGCATCCGTCACCAGAGCAAGTCCTTTCTGCCAGTGACTCGGCTAGATGTGAGGCTATATCTCTTGCAATGTGACTGGCCCGGAGGTCAACCAGGACCGAGCTAACATCAAGCCGTGATAATCTTCTTTCATAGTAGAGGGTCTTCTGGCATTGATAGTGACTATGGAACGGGATCGAGTGCAGGTGATGTCCATGGCTTCGGTTCACATCAGTGCTAGTGCGGGTGTGCCTCCAAGTTGAAAGGTCCGTTCAAGGGCCACTGAATTTAGGAATTGAGTAAGAAGTTGATGGATCGAGCCTGTATAGCCAATAGCGCTATTGATGTGAGTAGCCATGGCGCTAGGTACCAGCACGTTGCGATCCATCTTCAAGCCATCCAAGTTGTTATTCCAGCAATCGACAGGAGTGGTGTGCTGTGGCCACCAGAAAATTTGCTTTCTGCGTCGCTACTGACGCATATCACCGTCATTGAGCCATTGGCACCATCGGGCTGCTATCATGGTAACATCTTGCGGAAGTCATGATTCTGAGGTGACCATGTGCTTCCACTTCGCATTGGAGCCTCGAGCCTCAAGGAACTTGAACAACTTGAACATCATCAGACTCAAGAAGAATGGCCTGGGCGAGGCTCCGGTAGTCGTACCGTACTACCTGACACGCAATGGTCACAGTCATGGTGGTACTACTACTACTAGTAGTATGCCATACTACCGTGACTCTAGTAGTAGCATCACTCGAGGAGCTGACAGTAGTAGGGTTAGAGAGGAAGATATTTGAAAAGGTGTTGCGGCGTACATACTTTCAAGTTGAAGATTGATAACATTCATTTTCCTAGCCTCCGAGTCCGAGTCTGAGGTTCTGAGAGTACGACCTCAAAGATCAAGTTCGTCCTGATTTCAAGTTCAAGAAAAGGACGTTGACTCGGACAGTCCGACGACCGGACCAATGAATTTCTGAGTCTTGTGATCTGTCACGGTGTCCGACTGAGCTAGTACTAGTACTACTAGTAGCTCAACTTTAGTACTAGTAGTCCCGTATGTCTTTGCAGCCGCGGCGTTTGCCAGGGTAGTACGGCTTGGCACAATACTACTACGAAATACAATTTCATGTTCTATGAAGAAGTTGACTCGGAAGTCATCAGAAAAAGGAATGTCCCCAGGCCAGTGTGATATAAAATCATGATGTACTAGTGGCCCCGGGCACAGACTCTGACTTACTAGTACGCTTAGTAGTGACTAACTATAACTTGAAGAAAGGCTTGAGTCCTTCAAGTTAAGTATTATATTTAGGAATCTCCAGTCCATACCCTCAACACAGCTGCCCTGAGGTCATGCCAAAGACCGTGACCTAGTACTATTAAACTACTATAATATATACTAGTACACAGGATGTAAAAGCACACTGGCCCCGGCCCACCCAGTGTGGCGAGTCAGGACTCAGACTCCAGGCCAACTTCATGTTGGAAGTGGCCCTTGTCAATGTCCGAGTCCTCCGACGAGGACGAGTCTATCAGTAGTAGCCCTGAGTACTCAGTGCTACATAGTACTAGTAGGGCCTCCTAAGGTCTGAGTCACACTGTTCATTCAAGTATTCACATTCATTTGTCAACTTGAAGTTATGCATCACAGACTCAGCGAAAACCCGGGGCTTGTGATGGTCTTAAGTTAGCGTGACTGGCCTGGGTTGTACTGAGTCAGAGTGACTTGGACTCCAACTTTGACAGGCAGGCCATCGGCGAGTCAGGCCCACTGACTTGGGCATTTGTTACTAAAATTGACTTGTGGCCACTTACATCCATGAACTGGCATCATGATTTTTTTCAGTGACTGATTAGGCAATGTGCCCACTGAATGTCAAGTTTCGGGCCCCTAATCCGGTTGGGACCATGACAAAGCGAGATGTTCCATACTTAAATATTGTACTATAAGTGTGACCATAGCGGATTTTGAAACTTGCCATCTGACTCCTTACCATCGCCACACCACTTGCCCGTCCAGTGAGTAATACCAATTGGAAAGGGACTGTCACTCGTACTACTATCAGAACACTTTCCATTCGTATCCTTACATTCTTGATCCAGACAATGACGACTCTGAGGAATATTAGTTATCCTCACGCTGCCGCTGCCACCACCGATGTATTGGCCATGAGATAAAGACAGGGCAATCTCTCCGAGAAGCCCAATCCATTTTATCCCGCATTGAAAGAATGTTTCCTGAACTCAAGTCAATGAACTTTGAGGTTGGTGATCATGACTGTTTTTCTTGTCAGAATGGCTGATTTACTGAGCCGCAGGCTAATGGCGGTGACAAAAGCATGGCTGCCTCCACTCCTTTGATACAAGATCTCCTTCAAGATCTTACTTCGGATGTCAATTTGAAGGCAACTATACTCACTCTTGGTTCAAACACAATACATGCTTTAGGTGCATGTCTTCACACCAGGCTTATCTTTTGCCGAAAGCAGTACATGGAGGCTAGAAAGAAGAGGATCCTCTGTGAGGCACTGCTAGTTGGCAAGGAAATGGGGGATGATATGTTGCTGTCCACTCTTGGTCAATATCAGCCTGCTGTGTATGGCAGTGTCTATTGAATTTGCGTCAAGGTATATACTGACCTTCTTCTACTCCCCCGGGAGCCAACTTCAAGTTGATTTATCTAGTTCTTCTGCCATAGGTGGTGATTTGATTCCATCATCGTCTGTCCACCATGGCAGATTCACCTTTCCTCTCCCCTTCATCCCCTCCTTCCAGATAATGTCACATACTGTGTAGGGTTGTATTCATTGCTGGTGCCAATGTCAACTTGTTGTAACGGTAGTGCTGTAGTATGCCAGTCATAGATTAACAATGTCAGCGAACGACTCAGACTGACAGCATATCTGAGTCAGAATACTTGTTGCTAAATGATACGTTATGCCGCAAAGGAACTCTATACTATAATCATCTAAGTCACCACTCGGAGGAAGCGTTAAGTTTGGGCCAACCAGCTGGCCCAGAGAAGTTACGCTGATTGACCCCCCGGGGGCAGCCCACTGGCATCCAGTGGGCCCAGCTGTCACCAAGTCACCTGGAGTCACAGTGCCAACGCCGGTCATGGTTGTCCGGCGACATCGATCATCCACTGGGTCTGCCTCCTTTGTCGACACCCACTCCTCAGACTGACGGTCAAGCTACCATGACCATTGACACCGAGTCCGTTCTTCTGAATCCTCAGGTTTCAGTGGACCAGGCCGCTATCGTTGGCGGCATTAGTACTACTAGTATACCTGGGCCAGTGACATTGATGTCGAAGGTCCAAGGACATCGCGCGCTTATACCGATAATGTTCCCTGGCGGAGTGTATGTTTATCCAGTGGTACCCATCGCCTTGTCCTCTTCCGAGGACTTGACACTAGCGACAACTGGGGTAGTAAATGGCCCTCCGACTACAAGACTGCGGTGAGAGCAGCTCACTCTTTATGAATTGAAGGGCTCAGGAAGAAGGAAAAATCAATGCAAAGGGCAATGTGGCAAGAACATGTTCTTTAATTTTTTCAAATGTTTTCCACTGACATCAACTGACATCGATCCTACGGCATGTTTCCATCTATAGGCCGTCACATCCTTCAGTGTGAATTACACCTGGGCAGGCTCCTGGAGACTAACAGGCTGAGGGCCAGCCAAACAGCAACTGCGACAGCAGACAACCCCCCCGCCAAACTTGAATGCCTGGCCCTGAGTGAGCCCTCGGATCCTGGCCGCATCACGACACCATCTCCAAGTCAGAGTCAGAAACAACACTCTCAGCCTGCAGCTGAGGAGGCTATTGTAAGGTATTTCAGGGTTTCTGACCGTTGTGTGCCACTTGATTCTGAAATCCTGTAGAGAATGGAGGCACTTCCACTGTCTTACTGAGGCAGCATTCAGGCATTTACAGCGTGAACATGATATCCCAGATAGTATACCAGGATTCCACACGTTAACAAAACATCATCAAAAGAACGTGAGGCAGACTTATTGGGCTCATCGCTCTCGAGCTAAGACATCTGAGGCTGCGGCAAGGCAAACTTCACTTTTTCTTTGGGGATTGGACTCCTTACTGACCAATTATTTTTTGTCTGCAGAGTTCAACGTTGCAGCCTTCGCCTCCGCGGTTGTCCACCCCCACCACCATGCCCACGGTGATGACTCGAATCTAAATAAATATCAGTTTCTACCTACTTAGTAAAATACTCGAGCATGTGACTTGCTTGTGACCCTGAACTTGAATGATATCATTGATATTTCTGATCTGGCAGTTGTCGAAGTTACTGGGCTTGTTATAGTATGTAAGTTAGCGGGCTCCCAATGCTAGATGTATTTTCAATGAGAATCCCCATCCAACTCCTGCTCAACAACTTGTTGATGAATTCTATCCAATGGGCTTCCGGACACTGGTACAAGCACAGCATCCAGTCTGGAGTGCAGAAAAACCTTCCTGTTTCGGAATAAAGGTTTCAAAATTCAAGCTGGCTTTCCAAGGAAAATACTTACTGATTCCACCAGCGGATGATATCGTCGACATGTTGGGAGAATTTTGGATCTTCAAGAGCACCAAGCAGAGAATTGTAGAATGTCTCAGAGTCCATCTCCGTGTCTGTGCGGGACCAGGCGGAGGCTGATGAAAGAGCAAAACGAACCTCCAATCACGATGAGTCTGTCAGGATCGTCCTTCATAAATGAGCAAGAAGTTTTGAGGCCTCACCTGTGTTGCAATGTAAACAATTGAGGCTTTGGTCACTTGTTTCATTCCATGTATTTGTGCGTTACCGCCTTTCAGAGTAACTTTGTCGGTATCCAATTCAGCACTGCTAGGCGAGATGAATATGTGCTTGTAAGCCTTGAGACCGGATAAAGTAACATCAGTTAAATGGCTTGGTCAATTCAGCAGAAAAAGGAACGTACAGTGACCAGAAGCTTGCTACGCAGAAGGCCACGCCAAGGATTCTCTGGATCGTAGTTGGAGTTTTCAAAAAGAAAAATTGGCCAGCTGTGACCAGCAATGACTACGATCCCATCAGCTAACTGTTTCTTGATTCTGAGTGTCGAACTACTCAGAAATATCTTCTACTCAAAGACGAGGGCAGCCACCTACTCAGGGTCATTCCAATTAAGGTTTGCTGGGCACAACAGAGCCCCCGTCACGTCATGACGAAACCCCCTTGTTGCCTTGATACGTCTGTTAAGAGATGGCGTCAGGTGCCCACCTGGAGGTGTAATCCAGTCGATGATAGCACCCTTCATGCTCTTCGTATCATCGCCACGGGCTGCACTCACCCCCTTTTGCACCTGTTATGGCTGTAGTATAAGCAGACTCAGAGTTGGGGGCATCCGAGTGTAAGAGAAAATGGCTTACGAAGTCTGCAAGAATATGAATTTCTTGAGTTGAGTTGGCTGCCTCGATCCATTTCTCGAGCCTGCCTTCGTCGATTTTAAGAAGACTAAGAAAAATGTTGTGTTCCCGGCGTTCTCTATTACCAAATGGATAAATCAGTGGCCGCATTAACAGTAGATATCTGAGATAGCTTACAAAGTTGAAGCATTCTCAAGCAATTGACCCCCTTCTTGGTCTTCCGTGCATCGGCGTAGACCATTGGTGATTATAACCCTGACTGTGCAGAACGCGTGGATAGTATGACCAAAGTGTCACCCCAAACCAACAAGAGGGTCTGACCAAGCACTGTGAAATATTGTCAGCTCCGACTCACCAGCAATGTGACACTAAACGACAACATACTATTTCTTCCGTGGGCCAACACACAGGCCGCTGGCATTGTCCGAGCTGGACCTGCTTAGTCGCAATGAGGACGACAATGATGACAATTGTCCGTGGTGGCCACCAGATGCTGCAGTGGACTCCGAGGTAGACTTGGACATACTAGTACTTCAAGAAGTTTGAAGTTCAAGTTGCCCAGAGTGCCAGTCACGGTCGCAGTAGAACTTGAGCTGGCAAGTCCAAGTTGACGATGATCATACAGGCATCTAGATGAGCCATTATATACTCATTCAGAGTCAGAGTATTTGTGCTATGTTTGGCACCCCCAACGGTGGCGGCGTCACGGTAGTCAGAATTCCCACATTAAACTTTCAACCCATCGGCCTGTGGTTTATAAAAGGGGTGGGTGTTCAAGCCATGAATTTCAAGTTGTGGAACTCACAATGCCCGCTTCAGGCGCTGACTTCAATGCATTCGGTTTCGACCCGGACGGTTTTCTCGCCTATTTTGTGGCCGAATGGTATGGGAGAGATTATCTTCCCAGATACAACATCCAACAGCACGGTTATCCTTTGGAGCCTCCCCGCTTTGGCCCTCCTTCGCTGTCACAGATACCCATACTTCCAAACGATTGGGTACCAACCCCACCAATCTTCTTTGAAGTATTTGGTACTCCTCCACTCTCAAGCGAGTTCAGCCAACCATGGCCAGAGGTTTTCAATCGATTTCTATGGGAGTCATTCAGGGTATTACCCAAGTACAAAGACTTGAGTACATATGGATGGCATACCTTGCTGGAAAGGGAACTCATCACCCATGAGTAGTGACCTATACCCACAGGCTTGAAGAAGAACTGGAGAGCGAGACTGAAGTGGAGGACGAGCTTGATGAAGCATCTGTTCGGGTGATGGTTGAGCACAAACGTCGAGGTCGAAGAACTCACGTCAGAACACATAATGACAAGCAGGCTCTACCTGACACCGGGAAGGATGAGGAGGACGAAGGGTTGTCGAAGTTGACTTCTGAGCAGTGCAAAGTAGAAGAGTAGCTCTGAATGTTGCCTTGTATACCGATAATAATTAGTGCTTTACCTGCACCACTCCGTTGTTATGACGCTCCTGCCAGTGCGCAAGTACTACGGTGGAAGTCATGGCATCCACTGAACCCCACAAGTTTCTGACTGATCTTACTCTTGGAGCCTGCTGTATGGTGGCCAGTAATGTCAATGCACAACTAGACTGTGGATTCAAGATCACAAAAATTGGAAGAGTAGTGCTGTGATGAGGCGCTTGAAGCTGGCTGGAAGATTGAAGAGCGACGCTTCATAAGTCCTCGGAGAACCATGACCGTCCCAAAAACCGTGAATTAGGCGGAACAGTTCCACTGAGGTGCCACTTTCCTCACGGTCACCAGTGCTGGGCTCTTCCTCCGCCATTTTGAAACTTACGCATTGAACTTGTGTACAATTTCATTGCCCAACATTATTGTTGTCACCAGTACTGCTTGTTGAATGCCACTTAATCCAGCGGCCATTTTGCATCATGAGCTGTTTATCGCACAACCACAACTCGAAGACTCAGAGTGGATTACTATGGGGCAGCAAAGGAGGTTGAAACGTTGAAGGGCGGACTGGCCCTCACAGAGCTGTTAGTCAGGTGTTTCTCTGTTCCAAGTCCCTGTCCAATTAAACGATTTACATAGCAGGTGACTGTATGGCTTGAAACCCCCACCACTTCACCAGACAACGGTCGCCACCACGAGGGCTCAGCAACTAGGTGACTAGTCTATGGAGACAGACACCATGAGTCAGTCACGGTGTACCTGCTTTCTCGTGGCAGAGCCTTCAAGTTCGTCTGACCTCGGTGCACGACATCCCAGCTTGAACTCCACTACTACTGGCGCAACTGCCCCCACCATGGCCTGTTTGCTACTGAGGAGATGTATTCACGCAGGTTCCGAGTCATGGCCCCACCCGTGAAGCCAGAAGCGGCGACTACAGTACCCACTGATCATCTCCGAACCTGAACAATTCTTTAAGTTCAAGCGCTTCGCTGTGACTCCCCTTCTACACTGTTGACAGTTTCCAACACAGTCTTAACACCCAAATGTCCCAAATACTATCGGTTGTATGTGATAACTTGAATGTGCTGGTGAGTTGTTATTCATGAGGGATTCTCTTTCCCTCAATTTTTGCTTTACCACTATGTTAATCTAATTCCCTTATCCATATACCATTTCCCCCCAGTAGTTATACTACTATAACATTTTCTTAATACTTAAATATATGTATTCTATGATCTCCCACTTACAGAATGTTTTTAGATGCCTGGATTCCTTGCCTAGATGCCAAAAACCGCTTTTTGGAGCCATTTCCTCCCCTCTTTCTCTCCCTATGTTCTCCTCCTCCATCTGTCTGCCTATTAGCATATTAGAGCATCCATACTGCAGCAAATATGATGGAAAACACTAAGTATAAACTAATACACTTGTTTAGACTTAGAAAAACTGAAATCCACCATGAAAGCTGGTTGGGAGCTCCCAACAGTACTAGGGAAGGATGGGAGGTCCCAGCACAAGGTGGAATCTCCCAGATTCAATAAGGGAGCTCCCATAATACCTGGGATCTTCCATGGGATTTTGTCCCATGAGGGGTAACTATTGTGAGGGAGGGTTATCCCTAAAGGGGGGTGGTTTGGGGGCTGCCTGAAGTGAACTGAATTTGGATCAGAATTGCACCAGTAGAATAGATTATATCACACATACCTTGCTGTTTTTGTTGTTGTCATATAGAATTAGATTTTGACTGTTAATCTTAACCACCCAAGCCACTGCCCCAGCCTTTTGTCCATCATTAAAATATATGCAGTCTCCAACTGTAATCACCTTGTGAAGTTTGATCAGGGGAATCATAAGTTCACACTTGATTTCTTCAACATAAATTGTTGCTTCATTGTTGACCAATGACACAATTACTCCAGCCAGGCCCACAGAATCTCCTTTCACTATTCTGACAGGCTCCCCAATGCACAGTCTAAGGACAGTGATCTGGTCAGAGGCTCATTGAAAGATTTCTCAGGGTATGGTCATACATTGGAGAAATGGCATGAGTTCTTTGGTATCGATGGCAGGAATTAACAAGTACCCATCAATGTACAGGTCTTCTTCGAACATGAGACACCTATCATCATATATATCAAACTTGGCATCTGGAAAGGCCCGTAATAGATATTTGAACATAACCTGCACCCATGGGGGACACTGGCACTTCTGCTTCTGTTTGCCCTTGCAGATCCTCTTGCCAAAGTTGTGCATACTGAAGTCTATGCGAGGCACAATGAGGACATTTACATGCTGATCCTCAACTCCTATCATGAGTGCCAGATCTCGAGTACTTTACACTCCCCCTGGTTTCCACTAGACTCCAGGTGCACTCCATTTAGACTCCATGTATACTCCACATAGACTCCACATAGACTCCACATAGACACCATATGAAGTCTATACAGACAAAGGATCCCAGTCAACAAATTTCACAAGTCCAATCTTACATAATCAGACAGGCAAAATAATAATAAATTGAAAAAAATAATTATATTTTTATATAATATACATTATCTATCATAAATAAAGTATTTTGAGGGCCGTCGTGTTGTTTCGGATGTCTTGGGAAGGTTGGGCAGCTGTCCAAGGTGGCTTTGCATGTTCTGAAGGTGTTCTGGGTGTTGCAGTGTCTTGTAGCATGTTCCTGTAGTGTTGTTGTGGGTCCCAGAGGAGTTCTGCAGCATTCCAGGAGGCCGCGGTGCATTCCTCGGGTGTCGTGATGCATCCTGCCAGCTGTTGGGGGGTCCCGACATGTCCTGGATGAGTTTGACACCATTTTGAGGTGTCGTGGCGCATTTCTGGGGCATTCCAAGGCATCGTAATGAGGTTTGGGCCCATTTCTGTGGTGATTCGGGGGTTGTGGCAGCCATTGCAGGGTCCCGAGGCCTTCCAGGTGAGTTTGACAGCATCTTGGGGCATCGTGGTGCATTGCCTGCACCTTCTTGAGGTGTTGAGGTGGCTGTTTGGTGATCCTGAGGCCTCCTGGGTGGGTTCAACAGCATTTTGGGGTGTCATGGTGCATTTCTGGGGTGTTCTGAGGTGCCGTAGTGGTATCTGTTGGCATGGGGAGGTGTTTCAAGGCGCGTTGGGAGTCGTGGCATGTCCTGGAAGCTGTAGTGGTGGTGCTAGGTCAGTGGTGGTGGTGGGTGCAGCCAAATGTGACGCACCGGGGGGTATCCTGCTTCACAGGTCTCCCCTTCCTTCCCTCAGCATGTCCCCACCTTCAAAATAGTCCCTTCCATCCCTCATTGCAGGGGAGGAAGGCAGTAGGGTGGCAGCAGTGGTGTGGCAGTGGCGGTGGTAGAAGAAAGAGGATGATGTGGCAGAAATGTCATACATTGTGACGTTCAAGCTCAGCCAGAGTTTTCTGGACTGCCGTGATGTGTCATAGGGACTTGAATTTGATAGATGGTACAAGACCCTCTGGTGTAGCAGTTAAAGTGGTGCACTTTTAGCTTAGTCATCATTGCTGAGCTCTGAGTTCAATTCTTCAATCTTGCAACTTTTTAATTATTTAATTAATAAGACATAAGGACCTTTCTTGGGAAAGTC